>JASAMW010005954.1:0-13603 GCA_030247985.1 Epsilonema sp. ZAB3_2
CCAACCCAATCGCGTTACCACCGCAACTCGTAAATAGTCTGGCCACTAAGGGTCCGCAATGGAACTCTAGTATGGTGTAGTTTGCACGTACTCCTGCGGAATAGGAGTACGCGAAGAATGGACAGAAATCCGCATTTGCCTTCTCTGATATCCGCAACACCACTTTAGTCCTCAGCCCACTGTTCCTAGCCTCGCCGACCTACCCCCGTCGCCCGTCTGCGCGCCCAGGATGTGCAGTGAACGTTTGGTATATTTATTACACGGCGACGGGGTCTTGCCCGTATTCCACCCTTCCCCCCCCTCCACCAAATTTCGTTCACGGACACTGCCCCTGCCGATTCTTCTTAATATAAGCAAACCGTGTAGTAAGGGGTGGCATGGGCTACATACCAAACTCTCACTGACCAACAGACGATACGGATAGACGAGCGTACAGTACACTCGGATGCATTTTTGCCTGTTCCCCTCCGCGTGACGACAGCTCGAGAAACACAGAAATGTAATCACCGCGACCCACGCTGCTGCCATTCTGCGCAGAATTATCGAAACAATCCAGCATATGCGCTATCTGGCTTGCGGCGAATTTCCTGGATGGTTCCTGTTATTTCTATTAATTTCCAGGGCAGGTTTGCATATCGCAAGTGACTGATTTGAGTAGATTTTTTACCGTAACTGGCGCACAGCTGCATGCCCGATGCAGATCAATGCGCAGCAATGACGATCCCTAAACAAACTCCACCGGATCTCCTGGCCGCGCCGTGTTATGAACGTTATGACCGAAGTTACCGGGTAAACTTTTAGTCGCCAGGCCAGTCCATTCACTACCAAATCCGGACTCTACATACCCCCGGAACTTTTGCGTTTCTCCGAGAAGGGATACAAGGTGAAGACTTGACTTTCGAATGGTGGAACCATCTCGCTAGAAAAATTTACACTTTACTTACGACTACAAAAGAATTGTGGGGTAAAGAATTGTGGGGAATTATACGTGGGATAAACACTGTCACCCCTCAGTAACGCCGCGTTCACATTAGCGACGCATGTCCAACGTAAGCTCGACGTTCACCCGAAGAAGTCCATGCTTTTTTTGCGGTGCAGTTGCTCGATTGTCGGACGTGCGTCGGACGTATGTCGCTGATGTGAAAGCGGCATATACTGCGTAGATGGCAGTGCGTTTACCCAGCATCACAGTATACGACATCAGACAGGCCAGCTTCCTCGTACCGAGGATATTGATCTTTCGTGTTGAAACATAACTCATACCGAGCAAATCGGTCTTTCAAGTTGAAAGATGGCATCAGACGAGTACGATCAGACTTGGAACTCGCATCTGCTAACCAGTCTAACCGTGTGAGTACTTTCCACCTCGTACTCAGCATTTTCTCATCTGAACGGTACAGTAGCAGCGACCAAATCTCCCACCTTGCTCGGTGCGATAAAAGAACAGCTCGTGTGAACGCGCGTGTGCAAGTGACGAGAAGATGCTCGGTGCGAGTAAAAGCACCCAAGGGACAGACTGCTTAGCAGTCGAGCGGAGTTCAAGTCGGACCTATTCATTGACCCTTATTCGGTTTGTCTGATGTGTATACTGTGATGCAAACGCACTGCCATCTACGCAGTATATGCCGCTTTCACATCAGCGACATACGTCCGACGCACGTCCGACCAGCGAGCAACTGCATCGCAAAAAAGCATGGACTTCTTCGGGTGAACGTCGAACGTACAGTACGTTGGTCATGCTTCGCTAATGTGAACGCGGCGTCACTGGGGGGTGACAGCGTTTATCCCACGTATTATTCCAGCCGGTTTTACCCGCAGTTCTTTTGTAGTCGTAAGTAAAGTGTAAATTTTATAGCGAGATGGTTCCACCATTCGAAAGTCAAGTCTTCACCTTGTATCCCTTCTCGGAGAAACGCAAAAGTTCCGATCCTGTGTACAGTCCGGATTTGGTAGTGAATGGACTGGTGTGGCGACTGAAAGTTTACCCGGTAGGTTCGGTACATTCATAGCATAGCACTGCTACAATATGCGGTGCATTTTCTTTATTAATCATCATTGCTTCACATTTATGTGTATCCGTCATCCACTATTCACCGGTTGCGCTAAAAATCTCTGGATAGTCGCTCGCTATGTGCAATTTTGCCCTGAAAATCAGTGTAAATCAGAGGGACCGTTCAGGAAATTTTCCGCACACCAGATAGCGCATATGCTGGATTGTTTGATTGTTCTGTGCAGAATGGCAACGGTGTGGTTCGCGGTGATTACATTTCTGTGTTTCTCGAGCTCTCTCACGGCCCACCGGAACAGGCAAAGTACGTACGAGTGTACTGTACGCTCGTCTATCCGTATCGTCTGTTGCAGTGAGAGTTTGGTATGTAGCCCATGCCAGCCCGTACTACACGGTTTGCTTATATTAGAAGAATGGCCAGTAGCAATGTCCGTGACCAAATTTCATATATCGTTTCTAAAGCATGCAATACGGGCAAGACCCCGTCGCCGTGTAATAAATATACCAAACGTTCACTGCACATACTGTACACACACACGAACAACAACACTATAGTCAGGCCACTAAGAGTTCGCTGTGGACTCAAGTCGTGTTTTGTAAAATAGAAAGGCAAATGCGGATTTCTGTCCATTCTTCGCGTACTCCTATTGCGTAGAAGTAGGCCTACATGCAAACTGCACAATACTAGAGTTCAACCCTTATGGCCGACTATTTGAGTTCCATAGCGAACTGTTAGTGGCCAGACTATGAACGAATCCTTTTGGACCCCCCCCCCCCCCCCCCACACACCCACCGCGGGGCGCTCCCCCTTTCCGCTCTGCACTCGTGCAGATACGAATCCTAATACCGTATTGAGATGCTGCATCAGCGCGGCGAGAACAGTTCAAGTCGCAACGTCCTGCGCGAGTTCACCAGCGATTTCGAAGTGGGCGAATGCTGGGGCTACAACCGTTTCTATCGCATCAGCGCTTTGGGATCGGAGGGCTTTCTGAATGCAGAAGACGATGCGCTGGTCTTGAAGTTCAAAATACGACCCACCTCCTACTACCAGAAAGCGAAGGATTTGCAGTGGTAAAGAAAGGGCGATAAAAAAGGCTGTAGGGTGAAAGGGTAATCTGTGGGGAAATTGAATGGGAGATAATCTGTGGGGAAATTGAATGGGGGTAATCTGTGGGGAAATTGAATGGGGGTAATCAGTGGGGAAATTGAATGGGAGGTAATCTGTGGGGAAATTGAAGGGGTAATCAATGGGGAAATTGAATGGGGGTAATCTTTGGGGAAATTGAATGGGGATCACGCAACCTGAAGGGAAAGAGGGAAAGTGTTTGTATGTGTTTGAAAATCAGTGCGTTGTTGTGGCTTGAGGAACTTTGACGCTTGGTTCCACGTACACACCTGCTTACTCCACATAGATGTACTTCTGTATTTCTCCAGCAGGCTACGCTGTTGGTGTATTGGTGTACAAGAAGGTTTGAAGTTTGTCGAACAGGTTACAAAATTGCCCTGGTTCTCCAGTTCCCCGTTACGTGCGTTGATATACGAGAGGTTGAAGTTCAAAATTGCCCTGGTTACCCTACGTGCGTAGGTTGAAGTGACGTGTCGGGTAAACCCGTATGTATGACGTTTCACTCCTTCTTTTCTTGTTCTTCAGGTACGTGGAAGAGTTGGAATTGCGCCAGACGCAGGAAGAAGACGAGGAGGAGGAAGAAGAAGACGACGAAGAGAAAACGCCGAGAGTCGCCGAGACCCATGTCACAGCGCCTGAACAACCCACAACCCCTGCAATCACCACGCGTGGTATGATGACCCCTGTGAAGGCGGCCGCAACTACTACTACTGCGGGTAGTATGGCGAAGGACAACATGGGGAAAGGAGTAGGGATTAAGAGTCAAGGACAGGCGGCAGTGGACGTGGAGGAAGGAAGTCTGGTAAGCTGCTTGCACCATTAGGGTACTGTGGGGTAAACCCGGCCATGGGGTACACCTGGCCACCTAAGCTCCTTTGACCTAGCAAATGATGAACCAAATAGCTCGTTTGAAGGAGGAGAGCTCAAGGAATCGATTGATATCACACTTGTTTCGATCTATCCATTGGCTGCTGAGATATGCAGCCCTAACACTTAGGTGGCCGGATTTTCCCATGGCTGGGTTCACCCCGTAATACCCTGTATTGTAGTGTCCACGACTGGCGCTACAATTTTTGGGTGAGCTAGCAGTGGTCCATGATATTCCACTCCCAGTTGACTATAAACAACGTTATCGATTCCGCCGGCACCGATCTAATGCCTCGTTCACAACGGACGCTGAATGCCAACTTTCATGCTGCGCTTACGCTGGCGTAATGCACCCAAAAACGAGAGCTCAGCCTCTGGCGATCACACAGAATCGCTGAGAGAATGAGCAAGTTTTGCCGCTCGTGAAATAATTATCCATGAATTCCATGAGAAAAGTCTTCCACTTTCAGCCTGAGGATGAAGTGGCTAGGGCGATCGAAGCGACACCTGGTGGTGGCGCGGGAGAAAGAGACGTGGATGAAGCGAACAATGCGAATCGGTATGTGATGTGGGATGAATGATGTGTGCTTAGATATATGATACATGCTGCATGCATAGGTACACACATTTCCGTACGAATAATCAATCAATGGGACTGTGTATGCCATGTATGCATGTATGAAAGGGTATTATCATGAAGTAAACCCGGCCGGCTATTTTGCTGTGGTAAATCCAGCCAACCACGCAGAAATAAAGAACGGCATTCTATTCAGTATCAGTACCGCATATAAGTGGCCGGGTTTACCCCGCAGTGCCTACCGTATGTACGTAATGCAGCACGCGTATTTTGCTTCAGCAGTGCTGAGAACGACATCGAAGAACTGGACTCGGTACTGAACGAGCTGGCTGGATTGGAGGAGGCGTCACGTGTCTCTCACGTGCCGGATAGGGACAGCTTGAACGATTGGAACAGTCGCAGCATACGCTTCTGTATGTATGGTGTATGCATGTATGTATCGGTTTGTATGTACAGTACAGTACGTACGTGTGTGCATGCTATGCATGTATGAATGAATATGTGTACAGTACCAACGTACGTACATGCATGCATCCAACCCACATACTCTACGCTCTTCATTTGTCATGGATATCTCGCCTATTGCGTGTTTTTACCAAACTGAGCGTAAACTCGTGAACTCGATGTTTCAGCCAGCCCTCTTCACCGCGAATCGGCCCGTACGCAGGAGCAGGGGCAGGGAGGTGCGGCGGCCCGCAGGCTGTGCTGCATGGACGACGTTCCCGGCACCTCCGCCGCTCCCCATCGCCACTACGGGGCTGCTAGCAGGGGAGGAGGGGCAGGGGGTCTGGGCAGAGGGGGAATACCCCTGGGGCACTGGAACTGCCCCTCCTGCGCCCCCGGGGGCAGAAGAGTGAAGAGCAGATACGGATGCCCGTCCAGAGGTAGCGTGCTATCAGAAATACTGTATATAGCCCGTGTATTCACCCACCACGAGTTGCAGTAAAAGAAAGTACTGGGTCGCGAGCTGACCCCTCTTATTTAACCGTGATTTTCAGTGAAAATTTTAATCGGTGTCGGCGGCGCGGTTGGCATTGTTTACTCTCCACTCGCTTTCTTTTTCTTCCCAGCTGCCTACCCGACGCCTACGGAGCCGCCGACGCCGATCAAAATTTGCACTGAAAATCGGGTCAGCTCGCGACCTAGTACTTTCTTTTACTGCAACTCGTCCATAGAGAAGAGTGCCGGACACAGTAAATGAAAAGTACTGTGTTGCAATGTGCAGAGCAGACGAGCACGAGTTTGTTGGGTACGGTGGGCAGTGGGAGCAGCGGATGCGGGGACGCGCTCTCCTTGGGCGGCGCCTCCTGTGACGACGAGCTCCTAGGAGCGAGCAGCAGTCGAAGAGGCACCGCCGGCATCGGAGCCCTCGGGTAAATGCCTGTTCGGTTGAAATATATATTTTTTTTGGCGAGACCGTACCCCACAGGGTCGGCTGTAGGTGAAACCACCTAGTCTCCTCCGAACAAGGGGGGAAGAAAAGAACTTTTTCGCCCCCCCGAACCCCCACCCCCCCCCCACAAACACAAAAAAAAGCCACACACCCCCGCCACACAACCCACCCAACAAAAAAAAACAGCCCCAAAAACCCCCCCCCCCCCCACCCCCCCCCCTTTAACAACGCCCGTTATGGTGGGCCAGTCCAGTGCCACAAGACACGACCAACAATGGCCCGAACCAGGGAAGGGCTTGGCACGAAGCCGAACAGCCATCAGCGACCGCTGGTCGGGGTGTGCTGACCCGAAGGAAAGCACTGGTGCCTTTAGAAGCCAGCGAGCGGGCGCACCATACTGCCGCTGGGGTTGCCAGTCGCTTTAATCCCACCTGGCGAGAGTGGGAACTCATGACGCAGAGGACGGCAGTTTGGACGCAGCCCGTCTTACCGCCTGCGCCACGAGCGCGACGTTCGGTTGAAATATTAAAATTAAAAATATTTTTGGGCCCACCAGACGTCGTTGGGCTATGTGTAGACCGACAGACTGTTCTTTCTTTTCATCGACACACTATTCTGATGGGTGGGGTATGTAATTTTTAGACTTTAAATGGTAAAGCGGTAACCGTTGGGGGTATTGCGTCTGTCTATTCAGTGTCGACGTCGAGTAGACTATGGACCAGTTGCGCTAAGAATTATGGGTGGTCGCTAACTGACCCTTCTGTATTTCACTTTTTAGTGCGTTTTTCTGCACCTTTAGCGATAAAAAATGCACTAAAAAGGTGTAATACAACAGAGAGGTCTGTTCGCAATATTACCTTGATAATTTCTTAGCGCAACTGGTCCATATTTTCGACGTTGCCTTGCTTTTTCAGACTGGAGGACGGTGTGAGTCTGTGCAGTCAGAGCAGCTCGCTGGATGTTCTCTGCGGCGACGAGTATGAAGGGCGCTTGCGACGCATTCATTGAAGGAATGAACGAAGGACTAACTGCTTGCAAAACAATCACGATGGGACTGTGTAGTTCGTGTAAGATAGTACGTAGCTGTTGTAGGTATGCAATGAAATGAGGAAAGAATACTCATCGCCGATTTTTGCTGCAATAATTTTGTTACTCAATCTCCGTTCACATCAAAGCTCCTGTTCATGCATTTTCTACTATTTTTAGTTTGCAAATACCAGTGACTGTAGCTTTGTTGCAATACGAATGTGTGTGCAGTGCGTACAGTGGTGACGTTAGTGTGTGGTCGTGGTGAATAATACCACGTTCAGATAACGGACGTACGCCCGACGTGAACGCCCAGCGACAAAAAACGCCCGAAATGTCTATTTTCTTGACGTATCTTCGTCGGACGTCCGTGGTCTGAACGCGGCCTAAACGATTGCTACAACTATTGCTATTGACTGACGGACTAAGGTGTTGGCTTTATATTATTTGTCGAAGGCCATATGTATAGTATATCATCCATGATGTGTTCTTATTCCAAAGCCAGGATAGTAAATTTCTTTGAATCCATGATTTTGTGTTTCCATATTGTGTTCTTCGAGGTACGGTCGTCCTCGCGAAAGTACAGTCACAGGATGGAATGTTGAACCCATATGTCTTACGTGCTTGCTGCGATTTCAGCTTCGTGATGGATCGATATCCGCATTTCCAGCATGAATACGACGGCCCGGAACTGGAGCAATCCAGGGCTGTAGACGAAGTTCTGACACGGGTGAAGAACGAAGGATATTTCGACGAAGTTCGAAGGTCATGCTTGGATTATCTGGAGGAGACGGTACGTACTTTGCCAGTATCTGCTGGTACCTGGGATAAGAAGTGGGGGTAACGGGGCAAATTCGGACAGCTAGTGTATATGTATAGCTTCCGGCTATCCAGCTCGAACTAATGGATGTATAAGTGCTGAGTGTCACAATTCAACATCCAGAGTATTACCGTATTTTTGGGTGTATATCCCCCACCAGTGTATAACCCCCCCCCCCCCCATTGGACCTCTCGATGTTTGTAGGGCTATACACCCAAACGCACCGTACCGTACCGCTGGAGTGTACCGTATTTTTGGGTGTATAGCCCAGCTCTATTGGTCTCAAAATCATAAAAGCTCTGTAGGCCTATCCGGTTTCTTACTTTGTGCTGTACGTATTGCCCCATTCGATGATTCTGTCATCTGTCATAGTTTGGTTGGTGTAGTCACTACTTGAGCTATTATTCTTGGCCTCGGCCACCCAGAAGAGAAGCGTCAAGTTAGTGCAAGACGCTGCAGAAGGTTCACCCTCTATTTTTGTAGCCCGAATATCAAGACATGATCGCAACGGTGAAGGATCTGACGACGAAATATCTGCAAGAGCAGGGCGGTTTCGATCCGCAGAATCGTCCCAAAAAGCAGATCAGAGACGAACTGAAGCGCTTCTTCAATGAGTGAGACACTGTATTCGCTACTTGCGCTGAGAATTACAGGTGGTCGCGACCTGACCAGGCTCTATTTTCAGTGTTGTTCAGTGTGTTTTTATAGGCGATGGAGGTGTCCCCTATCAAAGCAAAACGTTTTACTGGAAAACCGGGGTCAGCTCGCGGCCACCCATAATTTTAGCACAAGTAGCGAATAGGATAATGCGGGGTAGTTTGGGCCGGGGGGGGGGGGGAGGAATTCGGGCCACCCACTCTTCCTGCTTTTATCTTTCGTTTTATTATTACAAGCAAATCAGGGAACTGTGCAACCTTCAGACTGATGAACTAATTGCTACCTATCATTTTGACAACACAACTGCTTTCCAACCATTCTAAAGGGTGATAGGATGTGATAACCCGAATTACCCCTGACTTTCGATGTGCGGAAAGTTGTGTGTTCTGAATCTTCTTGGATTTTATAGGGATAGCTTTCTGGACGTCTACATCGACAAAGTTCTACATGTTCTGGAGAGGGAAGGGAGATTGGAAAAGGAATTTTTTCCAATCATCCAGCATGCGGCATGCAAATACCTGGGACTACCTGTACCAGGTATGTACGTGCATACGTAGTTATATACGTACGTACGTACGTACGTACACTGCTTATGTATTCAGAAGTAACTAACCCAGGTATGTATTTATTTTTTACGCTCTTATCTACGCTCTCGCTTCCGCCGAGCTCATTGCCTTCCAACGTGATTGAGCTTGCAGGCCTGCATTTCTTCGGTCACTAAACGTCTTTCTTTAGTCAGTACGTATTGATACCGCATACGTAGTATAGGTAGGTATAGTCTGGCCAGAGAGAGTTCGCTATGGGACTCAAGTCGTCCTGGGTAGTTTGCATGTACTTATGCTAAATAGGGGTACACGAAGCACGGACAGAAGTCCGCATTTACGCTATTTTAAAGAATCTATTTTACGCTACGCGCTTTGAATGCCATAGCGAACTCTTACTGGCCAGACTATTCACCCTATTATCAAAAAGAAACTAGCAAAAAGAAAAAGGGGAAGAAGACTATACAGCTCGTATTGGCTTCGTGTTCCACGCTACGGCCGCTTTGGTCCAATCGGGGGCCCCCTAACACAAAAAAACAGCCCCCAACACGCCCCCCGATCGGGGGCCCCGTGTGTGAAAGAAAAAGAAAACGAAAAGAAAAACATCTCTACTTTTGCATCATTTATAGGGGCCCCCATTGGGACAAAACGGCCGTAGCATGAAACACGAAGCCAATACTAGCACGAAAAGTCTCTCTTCCCTTATTCCAACCTGGTCGCGAGGCGACCCCTCTGATTAACATTAACAGTAATTTTCAGTGCAATTTTTGATCGGTAGTTGACGTCGTTTAGGCTGCTGTGCTCGTCTTTTTCTTTCCAGTTGCCTAAACGACACCGACCGTTGCGCCGACTTCCGATCAAAAATTGCATTGAAAATCACTGTTAATCAGAGGGGTCGCCTCGCGACCAAGTACTGGCTTTTAGTGCATATGGTGAATAGGTAGGTACATTTATTATGTTGATAACTCTGCGTGCAGTTCGGTGCTGCGCTACCAAAATGTTCAAGTTCCTATTCCCAAATTCTACTTCAGGTTCTGATATTCGCCGTCAACTGTCTGTCTGTCTTATGTTACAGAAGCCCCGCCCCAGCCGGTGCCACCTCCTTCCTCCTCATTGGTTGAGCAGAAGCAGGAGCCAATCGACGTGGACGAGGGCGCGGAGCTGTCCATCTCCTGTCACGTGACTCGATTGTCCCCGGAGGCCGGCGAAGAAAACATGGACATCGACAGCGACATTGGTGAGCGTTGTTGGTTACTTGTAGGGTATGAAGGGGTAATTCGGGCCAGGAGAAAATTTGGGTCACTCACCCAACTCATCTTCGCCGAGGGTGAATTGGGAAACTGTGCTTGCAGCCTGTTGGCACAGAAGACAGACCGTTTAGCTTGATACCAATCATTGCGCCATAGGAGTAGGGTAGGGTGCAATAGAATCTTGGCTATGCTTGGCTTTTCAATCTCAATAGGTTATATGTAGGATAGGTGGTCGGAATTACCCCCGGCCCCAATACCCGGCACTATCATATGTACTATTCTTATACTTCCTATGTAATTCGACGAGTAAGTAACTCTTGTTTAAAATGTCCTTTGGTAGAAGAAGAGCAGCTTGTACTGGAATACGACCCGATGATGCCGACTGGAACGCCACCTACCGGAGAAACGGGAATCAGCGGCAATAGCAGACAGGAATCTGACGCTGTGATTTTGGAAGAAAGTGAGCAAAAGATGGAGGGAGAGCAAAAGGAGCCAGCGTCAGAATTGAAACTGGAACTGAACGAAGAGAATGAGCAAGAACTGATAACGGAGGCCAAGAGTGTGCCACCTGTGCTGGAGGAAGAGATAAAGGAAGAGGCATCCTCAAAGGAAAGCGACGAAACTGTGAAAGTGAAGGAGGAAGTGATGGAAAGGCTGGAAGCCGCTCTCATTTTAACGCCGTCTAAAGCTGAGTTGGAGGCTGGGTCAATCGAGAAACTTGATGATACAGACGATGAGCCTAGAATAAAAGCAGGCGCCGAGATGGAGGATGATGGGTCAACCGAGAAACTTGATGCGGCCGCAGCGGATGAAGGAGCAGCCAGTTGTGGGCAGATTGGGTCAGCCGAGAAACATGATGCAGTAGTGGTAGTGGAAGGCTCTGGTCAGAGTGAGTCAACTGAGAAACTTGAGGCTGAAGGGACGGGGCAAAGGCATTTGGCGACTCCGAAGCTAACCGCCATCACTGTGCTGCTGAATCCGGCAGAGGTGAGGAGAGAAGAAGAGTTGGGGAACGAGAACGACATTGGGAACTGCACCTCAGACTCACATGCTACAGGAGCTGAAAATGAAGGACTGGAAATGGTGGAGTCAACAGCGGAGAGAGTAGAAGAGAAGAGAGAAGAGACGGCAGCGGAAAGCAGCCACAATGCTGGACAACCACAGATGAACGTTGGTGTTGGGCACTCGGAGTTGAGAGCGGAGAAGGACGATACAGCTGTAGATGGCAAGGGAGAGGTGGAAGAGGCAGATAAACAGGTAGGCTAGTACCTACTGTACAGTACCGTACATGTACGCTTTTTTGCATTTATGCATTTATGCAGTGCGCTGCACAGAACGTTACGTACAGTAGGTATTTATTTATCCGTAGGTATGCGTGCACCACAGTTCACTTACAGCCATCGAGTTATTGCGGTATTTTGTTCCGGATACGAAACGAAAGAGTGAACTGTACTTTCGTGATGGCTGGCTAATATGAACGATGCATTTTGATACGAACATGTGAATACGTGCTGCAGGTTGAGCAGAGACACCTGACAGAGATGCGTATGATGGAGGAGAAGCGTCTACCTGCGAAGAAAAGAGGCAGACTGAGGGTGCGTCAGTTTTTGTTGGATTGTATTGACCAGTTGCGCTGAATATTTCAATCTGGGTGGCCGCGAGCTGCTCCCTCTGATTTTCACTGATATTTTCTCGCAACCACCAAGAACACACCAGTACAACCGGTGTATACTGTTTGAGTGTTCGTTCCACATTTTTCCAGTGCTTTGCTTTACTGCTCTTTTCAGATGGACACACAGTCATCGACTGAGCAATACAGTGCTTCTCCAGTGGTAGAAGTGTCGACATCGGAGTCCTGTGGTAGTGCTCAATCTTCTGCCTCCGATACTGCCACATATGCACCCACAACCATCACCACAAATACCACACCTACTCCTATTACTGCAGCCGCTGCAAGTTCGACGGAACCTGCGCCAAGTACTACTAGTAGTACGGCCGAAGCTGCTGCTGGATCTTCTGAGAGTGGCTCTGATGCTGGCAAAGAAGGTACGCCTGTGCAGCAGAGAAGGCGCTCGACTCGAAACAAGCGACCCAGCGTCCATACCAGACGGGAGGACTATGTGCGATGGTGATTGAGTGCGTGCGTATTCATGCCATGCCAGAGTTGCAAAACGTACCTACGTAATTGTACAGGGTGGTTTTTTCTCCTTTACGATTTTGATTGCAAATTTCAACGGGTTACCCTTCACCGATTTCACTCAAATTTTGCCCGCATATTTCCGAGCGTTTGCCATTTACTTGGTAAAAATTTCGAGTTAAAATGCTGCACTGGTAGTGAGATTATCCCCTTCCTTCCAAACTTGCAATTTCGAGCTTTTTCTGCCCACTTTTTACTGCCAATTGATTGAAAGCCGCTTGTTGGATCCCAACTGCTCTTTCCTAAGAGCAAAATACGTAGTTTCAACAAGATAAAACGTATGTCAACGGGCAAAAAACATTGACAGAGTTAGTGACATTGCTAGGAGATTGTCTCATTTCTCATCAGTGGTGCTTGCGCCTCATCATGCTGCATCATCAGCTGATGAGCCATAATCACCAGATTTGATGACTCCCGAATTCTTTCTGGGGGTGGAAAGAAGGAAAAAGGTCTACAAAGACAATGTCCAAAAGCCGTTTACCATTCGAAAAATGCAGCAGTATTTCCATTTGCCATGTTTTCCGATATTTTGATGGAAGAATTGTAGCAGTAATCAAAATTATGGTGAAAATGTAAAATTGTGATCTCATTTTCTCTGTGCCAACAAAAGAGCGTGTGCAAGTCCGGTGACCAAAGTACAATAGTGGGAGCTTGAGAAATTGAGCTGTGCAGCCAGATTAGTGGTGTGCGCTAATAGGGGCAGTGGGAGCTTGAGAAATTGAGCTGTGCAGTCAGATTAGTGGTGTGCGCTAATAGGGGCGTAATCCCGTTCTGCGTTGCGTGTTCGACTCACGCACTGGCTGCCCAATTTTTCAAACTGCTTCTCTTGTGCTATGTCTTAATTTTCTCTGCTGTATTTCTCACTGCCAGTGCAGTATTTTAACTCGAAATTTTTACCAAGTAGGGTAAATGGCAAACGCTCGCGAATATATGGGCAAAATTTGAGTGAAATCGGTGCAGGGTAACCCGTTGAAATTGGCAATCAAAATCGTAAAGGAGAAAAAACCACCCTCATCGTTTCGTATCCGGAACAAAATACCGCAATAACTCGATGGCTGTAAGTGAACTGTGGTGCACGCATACCTACGGATAAATAAATACCTACTGTACGTAACGTTCTGTGCAGCGCACTGCATAAAT
>JASAMW010005955.1:0-25123 GCA_030247985.1 Epsilonema sp. ZAB3_2
TCTATCGCCGCACTGTCAATACTGCGTCTAGAGGCACTAGGAACTAGGGCTTGGAAACTCCCTCCGTTGTCAGGGGTACGGTAGATTTCAGCTGGCACAGTCGCTTGAAGCACAAATGACTGCCAGTAGCTGGGAAAAGAGAGATGGCTGGGCGTTCTCAGGTACTGAACTTGAGGATAAGCGAGGATAGTGGCAGGACAGCAGAGCTGACAGAACTTCTTTATGGGCTTCTTGGGTAGTAACTTCGCAACACAACCAGGCATCAGCTCGCACAGAAAACAAGACTGAGCTCCTTCACTCAGGTAGCTCGCGCACACATAGCTATTTGAATAAAATATCACTTGTATCATTCTAATTTGTGCGTTCTTATTGCTGATTGGCTCTTGCTTGCTTTAGGGGTGGCAGACCCTTTCTTGATTTTCGATGGCTCGTCGTAAATGCATCAGGACTGAATTGCTGTGGAAGATGGCTCGAATTCTCAAATCCTACATGGTTCTCAGTCCGCTGATCAAGTTCCGATGATCAGGATGGAATCGAACCCGGGATGGCTCACTGGAGATGGCAAAATCTCGCAGGTACGTTGTCTTCCATCACTTCTTTCTTCTGCTGGTAGTACACATACATACATTGTACGTAGTAGTTGCTACTGCTGGTCTTGGTGAATGTTGGTGTGTTGTTGCAGGTCTTGGTGAAGATACGCTGAGGAGTAGCAAGTTGTTGACTGTCTTCCCGTCGATGGTCACTGGCACACTGGCTGCATCTTCTGATCAGTAAGCTAACTCATTGCTAATATTACTTAGAGAGTAATAAGATAGCATTATTAGTCTAGGTATACAGTAGGTATGTACAGTATCATAACTGACACAATACTAGTATTAGTACAGCATGTAATGTAATAATGTACGCAAGTAGTAGGTACGTAAAAGTAGCTACTACATGGCTAACACATATTTACGTTTACGAACATTACATTGGCACTTTTTATACGTTACGTACACGCATCTTAGGCTTTACTTTACATACACGCATTTATACGTACGTACGTTACGTAGTTAGTTGCGCATACATAGGCTAATACTGTCCTATTGTTCGGGTAATTCTGCGTGGTTGTCGGTTGTAGGTGGCTTCATTCTGCTGCTTCGCTTGCTTTCTTCTCCTGTTGCTTTGCATTTAGAAGCAGAATGGCTGCTTGCGCTTTGGTCTTTCTTACGTGACTGCGCTTGGCTTGAATCATGGCTCCTTTTGCTCATGTGTTTTTCATGCGCTCTTTTGGTTCGTAGCGGTCGATAGGAGCGTCGTTCTTTTGCTCGCAGCTGATCTTTCTTTTTGCTGTGTTGAAGCTTGTTGATGGAGTCACTTCCTTGTTCTGCGTCTTCGTTTTCTTCAGCTGAATCTGAGCTTCCGCTTTCTTCTGAGCTTTCGCTTTCGCTGGATTCAGATTCGCTGGGTTCAGAAGCTTCTTTATTGTCGTCGTCGTGGTCGTCGCTGTAGTATTGTTGACTTGCTTCCCAACCTGCTAGAATTCCTTGCAGCGTCGTGAGGTCTTTAACGTTGCGGTAGTCATTCAAAGCTTTTCTCTTCCACTGGATTGACGCTTTGTTCAGTAGGTGTGAGTAGCCGATGGTTTCTCTGTGAAGATGGTCCATATCCAGATAAGCTCGCATGACTGCTTCTCGGATATTTTGGGCTACCATCTGCACGCTGTCGCCTTTTTCCCACTCGATGGCGTGAAGCTCGTGGAAAGCTGTCGAGTATTCAGTGGATCCGATTGCAAGTCTGAGAATTTCCTGGCATAGGTGTACGTAGCTGATGTTCGGGTACGAGTTGATAATGCTGAGATATTGTCGCAGAATCAGGCCACCTAGGTATTTGCCTAGTGACATGACCCATAGCTTCTCTGAGTGCAAAACAGATTCTGCGTACATCTCATACTGCTTGAAGAAGTACGATACCTCCAAGGGAGTCGCTTCTATTTTGTCCCAGACTTTTGGTGGCGTGATGCGATTTCTTCGTGACACTGGATGGGATGTGCCTCCTTCAGATGTGTAGACATCGTCGCTGTTGCTACTGTAGTCTGAGCTTCTGTGACGATTACGTCGTCTGTGCCTGCGCTGGCGTCGTGAGCGTCTGGATGACTCGTCTGAATCGCCGTTGTTGTCGTCGTCTGGCGGTCCGCTTCCTCCTTGATGCTGCTGTGGTGGTAGTCGTTGTTGGACTGGTGGTTGGTCACCACTTCCGCTAGCTCGAGATGGATTTCTTCTCGTGCTGTTGTTTTGTCGCTGCGGCATCATGGGCTTCGCTGTTCTTTGATGTACGTACGTGCTCATGTTGGTCTGGATAGGAGCACTTCTTACTTCTTGTTGTTGCTCAGCTGAAGCTCGGAAGTGTGCGGTTGGCATCACCAATCGCTGGCGCGGAATAGACGCTGAAGTAGTAAGCGCTTTTTTTGCGGCTACTTGGGCACTCGATGCTTCTGCTCTTTCTACGTAGGCATCACTCAGTTGTTGCAAGGGATCTTCAGTTGCATGACGGATGGATTCGTCGAACTGGAACTGGAAGCATTCATCACTCGAGATGAACTGGACGACTCTGTCGAGGTTGTTTTGGACCCATGTCCACATCTGATGTTCACTCTTGTGCACAGATGGCGTGGACGACGTTGTGTATGCTTCAGCAGACATCCGCTGTCGATCTTCGGCTGACATCGGTGGAATTACTGCTGTAGTTGTAGTTGGGGTAGTAGTTGTTATTGCAGAACTCACCGTGAAGGCCGTCAGAGCAGCTGACGCTGATTCTGTTGGTAGGCTAGCTTGCGCTAATACTGCAGGGTAATTCAGAGTTGTTGGTCTTGAGCTCTGAGTTAAAGTTGGAGCAGTATAGTCGTAGCCTGTCGTCACGTTCGTCTTGTGGTATTTTTCGTGTCTTGTCCGGTACATTGGGTTGAACGTTTTCGGTCTGGCTCCTGTCATCTGGTACAACGCTGGATTTGAAGCGAAGTTGAACAGTGATATTGCAGTGTCGTTGGAGATATTAGCGGTACTTGTAGTAGCGCTAGGGGCATAGGTAGTGGTACTAATAGTAGCACTAGGGGTATAGGTAGTGGTACTTGTAGTAGCACTAGGAGATGGATAGGCAGTGGCACTGGTAGTGGCACTGAGAGGGGAATGGGCAGTGGCACTTGTAGTGGCACTGAAGTTGTGAGCGGTACTTGGAGTAGCGCTGGAGACGTGAGGTTGGTTATCATGAAAAGAAAATTGGCTTACGTTGGTAGTAGTGGTAGGATTAGGCGTCTTCTGCTGCAGAACTTCCGATGAGAAATTCGGGGCTGTTTTGCTGTTCTGAGCAGTGTTGTCGGCATGACATCGCTGGTCGCTGATCCCTTGATCCAGATCTGAAGCTGACGCTCGCTCTTGTTGATCACCTTTGGTCACTGCGACTCTTCTCTTGACTACTGGTGCCATTGCTGAGCTCTTCCGCCTTGAATCCCTGAGGCTAACAGAGGAGCTGCGATGAATCTCGGTGTGGACCTACATGTGTAGGATTCCTGTCTGGGTAGGACCCTACACGGCCGATGGTGTAGTGGAATTGTTGAATCCCCGCCGAGCTCTATCGCCGCACTGTCAATACTGCGTCTAGAGGCACTAGGAACTAGGGCTTGGAAACTCCCTCCGTTGTCAGGGGTACGGTAGATTTCAGCTGGCACAGTCGCTTGAAGCACAAATGACTGCCAGTAGCTGGGAAAAGAGAGATGGCTGAGCGTTCTCAGGTACTGAACTTGAGGATAAGCGAGGATGGTGGCAGGACAGCAGAGCTGACAGAACTTCTTTATGGGCTTCTTGGTTAGTAACTTCGCAACACAACCAGGCATCAGCTCACACAGAAAACAAGACTGAGCTCCTTCACTCAGGTAGCTCGCGCATACATAGCTATTTGAATAAAGTATCACTTGTATCATTCAAATTTGTGCGTTCTTATTGCTGATTGGCTCTTGCTTGCTTTAGGGGTGGCAGACCCTTTCTTGATTTTCGATGGCTCGTCGTAAATGCATCGGGACTGAATTGCTGTGGAAGATGGCTCGAATTCTCAAATCCTACACAGGCAAAGTGAGAAGGTTTGGAATTTGGTGATAAATTTTGGTAACAAACATGTTAACATAACAAACATGATTAGAAGATAACGTGTCCTTGCGTCGCTACTGTGTCCCTGCACCCATTTGATTCAGGCAAAGTGAAAAGGTTTGGAATTTGGTGATAAATTTTGGTAACAAACATGTGAAAAAACACACTCTTTGCTATTTCCGTAAACGATTATGTCAAAAAATGCCACGTAGACCCTTTTTTGCATTTCTTGTTTACAAATTGTAAACAAGAAATGCCACATAGCGACCGTCCAGCGCGACACACAAGGTGTCTACGGTGTGGGGTAGGGACACAGTCCAGGGACACAGGGACACAGTCTAGGGACACAGGGACACAGTCTAGGGACACAGGGACACAGGGACACAGTATCTTCTAATCGGTAGAGAACAACACATCGTGTTATCGGCATCGGGCGTAATACTTGTTTGCGAGGTTTAGTTTTGAAATGAAGCCACGGACGGATATTCTCATTTTTACCATGGACTTCTAAACCACATAGTAGAAAAAAAATTTCTAGAAGTCCTTGCCTTGCTGATGTAACGGCAAGGATTCCTAGACCGTTTAAGGTCTTCCACGGACTTCTAGAGTGTTACACGGACAACGCACTCTATTTCAATACTGTCCATAAACTGGGAGTCCATGCACGTACATAACGTGCAGAACATAGGGCAGCTTTCACATTTTTCGAAGAGTAAAGCACCACATTGGCATTCGGCGAGCCTTATCGTGTAGCATATCGAACAAAAAAATATTGGCTTCAACTTTATCCATAGTTTGCACCAAGTCTAACTGGCATACATGAAGAAATGCTAATTTTCTCCTTTCCTGTGGAGTGCACTGACTGCTCACCATGCAGTACACTTGCTGTGTAATGCAAATGAAGCAGTAACAGCTGAACATAATCAATTTCACACATCACAAATGCAAAAGTTATTGGCACAGCACAACACGATTGCAAAAGTTATATACTGCACAGAATCACAACTAAGACGATCCACCGGACACCTAAGCCTTTCTCTCAGGACCTTCTCTGTCTTTCTGCACTTTGGTGGGGGAGGACGAGAGTTCGAAGGTGGATAGTCATGAAAATGTGGGACAGCATCAGGAGGCAGACGTGGCTTTACCAGTATTTGTGACTCTCGCTTCCTCTTTCGACGACTCCAGTTATCCAGCGACTCCCTAACAAAGTCGTCCTTAGAAAAGTGGAGAGAACAGAGAACGCTGTTCTTAGTGACAACATAGTTGGGTCGCTGAAGCCTACTCACCCATTCCTTCTGGACTTCGGGGTTGCAAGGAAAGTGGTGCAAGCTCACACCAGGTACTTTCTTGTATCCGCTGTTGCAGTATTTTGCAGCACGAAACCTTCCCATTGCGCTTGATCGATCCTGAGCTAAGAAACATATAAAAAACATTTGTAAAAATCAATTATCAGCGAAGAGTATGATACAGAAATCGTTTTCCTTTCTTCTACAAAAAACCGCATCTTTTTCTGTGGAGCAGGCGCCGAGTTATCTCACTCAGAAGATCCTGAGTTTGAACTCCCGCGTGTTGAAACATAGCCGTTCCGTTCGGGATCTCACTCTCTGCGGACGCACCAAAAAAGGTAATAAGCATTCGACGCCACTGACGCCATCGACGCCACCGACGCCACCTATAGTGGCGTGACGCCATCAAATGCCAGAACTAAACTTCGCAGTGCGGGTTACCAAGGAGGTAAAGTACAGGAGACATCACTCAAGCAATTTTGGGCATTATCCGTTTTTCTCAGGTCCTTGGCATGCCACAGAGGCTAAATCAAGTCAAAGTCTAAAAATACGTATAAACCAATTTTCTTCGCTCTTTTCAATGGTGGGGTCAGCGTTAACCCATTCCCAAATGGTATGGCTGAAAATGGCCATTTTTCAGCTTTTTGGCAAAAGTAGGGCATTTTGCAGGCCTCGGTGCAACACGCACAGAGCCAGCCAAATGCTGTCCTCAAATTCCACCACCAAGGGTCCAAGCTTCGCACTGGTGGTGTTAACTCCTTCCCCACCCATCTGGCAACCTGAGAAATTGATGAAAAACTGCCTTTTTAGATGCATTTCCACCCAAATATGCTACTCTAGTAAAGTCAAGCAGAGAAAATTAAAGTACACTACCATAGTTTTATGCGTAAATTTCAAAAATGAAAATGGTTTTTCCATTTTCCCACGTTTAAGGCCTGATAAACCCGATTTTTCATGTGTTTCGGAATGGAAAAGTCATTAAAAGCAATTTTTTGAAAAATCAGGTATCCTGACCTAATTTTATGCGTAAATTTCAAAAATGACCTTAATTTTTAAATTCTTCCACTTTTAAGGCCTAATATGCCCGATTTTAGGCCAATTTTATGATCAGTCAAGTAAAAAATCGGGTATATTAGGCCTTAAAAGTGTAAGAATTTAAAAATTAAGGTCATTTTTGAAATTTACGCATAAAATTAGGTCAGAATACCTGATTTTCAAAAAATTGCTTTTAGTGCACTTTTCCATTCCAAAACACATGAAAAATCGGGTTTATCAGGCCTTAAACGTGGGAAAATGGAAGAACCACTTTCATTTTTGAAATCTACACATAAAACTATGGCAGTGTACTTTAATTTTCTCTGCTTGACTTTACTGGAGTAGCATATTTGGGTAGAAATGCATCTAAAAAGGCAGTTTTCATCAATTTCTCAGGTTGCCAGATGGGTGGGGAAGGAGTTAACACCACCAGTGCGAAGCTTGGACCCTTGGTGGTGGAATTTGAGGACAGCATTTGGCTGGCTCTGTGCGTGTTGCACCGAGGCCTGCAAAATGCCCTACTTTTGCCAAAAAGCTGAAATATGGCCATTTTCGGCCATACCAGTTGGGGATGGGTTAACGCCGACCCCACCATTGAAAAGATCGAAGAAAGTTGGGGAATATGTATGATTAGAGTTTGACTTGATTTAGCCTCTATGGCATGCCATGGACCTTAGAAAACCGGAAGCTAAATCATGCATACACCCGGACACTGCCTCCGCCCGATATTTGGGGGAGTGTCGTCTCCTCTACTTATGGCTCCTTGGCAGGAGCCAAAAAACCCAAAACCCAGAACTCAAAACTTGAACCGCGTCCCAACACCAAGAATCTGCTGTTCGAGTGTCACCTCCTGCACTTATAGCTCCTTGGCATTATCAATTTATTGCGCGGTTTAGATCTGCCATAGATGGCGTCAGTGGCGTCGATGGCGTCAGTGGCGTAGAATGCTTATTACCCAAAAAAAATAAATTCGTGGACTCCTTTGTCCGCCTAAGCTCTCTAGAAGTCCGTGGGTCTTCTTGGTGACGGAGCAAGAACTTCTAGATTATTCGTTTCTAGAAGTCCATGCTATTTTATTTAGCAAAAGCAAAAAAGCAAAAAGCAGCAACAGAAAAGGAAGAATTCTTCTCGTCCACGCAAGGTTGCCAGGTGTAGTAATATATTACTACAAGTAGTAATTTTTGACTTTCTGTAGGTACCTACCTGAGTGGCGTAGTAATCGTAGTAATAAAGTAAAGTACAAATTATAATTCTAGGACCCATGTATTATTTATCTCGAGAACTACGCGACGTAGAGCAAAGCGGTCAAACTTCCACGGATAACTTTAGCTCGCCTCTCCAATAAAAAAAACCGTTTGTCTCCAGCTGCTCTGTGTGTCGAGATCTCGCCAAATTTCTTCAGTACTAAAATCGCCAAATCGGGCGTGGACCATTGGGCAATTCTAAACCTCGCAAACTCCCGAAAAATCAAAATGGCAGAAATAAGCATACGTGATGAAGACGATGAAAATGCGCATCGGGCGTACAGGGTCGTAGGGTGTCGTGGTTTGCGTGGTTTAGCGTCTGCCGGAAGGTGACACGATTTCAGTGCTGAAGGAATTTGGCGAGATCTCGACACTGAGAGCAGATAGAATCAAACGGTTTTTTTTATTGGAGAGGCGAGCTAAAGTTATCCGTGGAAGTTTTGACCGCTTTGCTCTACGTCGCGTAGTTCTCGAGATAAATAATACATGGGTCCTAGAATTATAATTTGTACTATAGTAATATTTGGTGTCGACCTGTTAGTATGGGAAAAAACTTTCAGAAGTGTGTTTATAGGCTATTTAGAGGTCCAAATTTCAAAAATTTTCTCAAATTTCCCTGGCACATACGCTATTTTCTGAAGCAAATCGGCCATATTTTTGCCATTTTTCACTCTGAATCAATCTTTTCGTGATTCAGTACAGCTTCGGCATGCTTTTAACTGGGTTTTGGCTTCAATTGGCGCTTTTGCAATGTCAAAATTTCAACGTGGGTTTTGCGTAGTAATAAACCCTGAGTGCCACAGTAATGAGGTATTTTGGGAGCTGGCAACCTTGCGTCCACGTCCAGGATTCAGAACCTGTTCGCACGTCTGTCTGTGGCAGAAGATTGACGAAACGAAGACCAAACGCCGAAAACAGCGATCAAGCGTTCCTGAATCAATCAGGTAAGCTCGCAAACCGGTAATCCACGGTTGACCGTTGACCCATCTGAAAAGATGTGCAGTTGGTGTGATGGTTCGTTCACAACGAACGCTGAACGCCGGAGTTAGCGCAGCGCCAACACGCCGAACGCTAACGTTGACGTCAACGCCAACGCAGATGTTAGCGTTCAATATTATGGAAAGCTATGCGGATCTCTATTTTACTTTGATAATAACGCCGACATAATCCACACCGGTCCCACCCTCGCATTCAGCCGTTAGGTGTGATGGGTCCCGCAACGAATGCGCCTAAAGGGTACGGTAACGACGAAGCGCGCAGCTTTTTTGTTTCTTCTTTTCTTCGTTTGTTCTGCTCGCTGCGCGCTTCGTCGTTACCGTAATCTTTAGACGCATTCGTTACGGGACCCATCACACCTAACGGCTCAATGCGAGGGTGGGACCGGTGTGGATTGCAACGTACGTACGTATTTCGACAAGTTTACGTGTGTTTGAAGTTACTGGGCGCTGGACGTTGGGCGCTGCGCGGTTAACGGTAATATCTATGTTGGGCAGGCACATGGATGGATTTTGGCTTTGGTTGAGGCCTACCCCTCTGCATCCAATACCAACTACCTCAGCCTAAGCCAATCTCCATCCATGCGCTTGCGCAAAATAGATACTACTGTTCACCTCCCAGCGCCTAGCGCTCAGTGCCCAGTTACTTCAAACACCTCAAGCTTACGACGATGTTCGCTGCAAATTATCTGCGATCGCCAAATTTGCGTTGAACGCTACGCTAACATCTGCGTTGGCGTTGACGCTGCGCTAACGCCGGCGTTCAGCGTTCGTTGTGAACGAAGTATGAGGCAAACTGAGAACATACCGTAACGCGGGACCGATCACACCAAACTGCACATCTTTTCGGTTGGGTCAACCACCGTGGATTTACTCTCCATTCTATGTATAATAGTTGTCAAGACGAAGTGAAATGTAGCTGTAATACCGCGTTAACCCCCTTCGTAATCCCAGGCGTCCGCCTGTCCGTAGCCACCCGGCAAACCCCGTCCGTAGACGGGGCAAACCCCGTACGGACGGGGTTTGCCCCGTCTACGGACGGGGTTTGCCCCGTCTACGGACGGGGTTTGCCGGGTGGCTACGGACAGGTGGACGCCTGGGATTACGAAGGGGGTTAAAACAACGGACGTACAGTACGTCCAACGTAAACCTTGTGATCGCCACCTTTTCAGCGCGTTACCATAAATTACGTTTGTCAACAAATACGCCTTCTTGGCTAAACAGTAATAATTCTGTTCGGCTATTACAATAATTAGCTCTGACCTACAGGATGATTGCAAAACTTGAGTAGAAATGTAATTCTTTTACAAATCGCCGAACAAGACAAATTGGAGTCTCGAAACGAGCTGCAAAGGTGGCCTTCACGGTTTACCTCCAACGTCCTACTCCTTTCGTTCGTATAATTTCCGGGCGTCTGTCGTTGTGGGCCTACGTCGGACGATTACAGCTTGTGTAGACATAAATTTTTGCCTGTCTTTTCTGTGATCACCTTCCCTTGCTTCCGTCTGGCATAAACGTCAAGCAACAAACATAGGGTACTGTGGGGTAAACTCGGACACGGGGTAAACCCGGACACTTAAGCTTTTCTGAACTTGTCGCTTCAGCAAACGATGAACATGGTAGCTCATTTGAAAGAGGAGAGTTCAAGGAATCGATGATTGGTAGAATGCTTGTCTCAATCGGTCTTATGGTTGCTGAGATATAGGTTACCAGGTGTCCGGGTTTAGCTCGTGTCTGGGTTTACCCCACAGTACAGTACCCTACATTTACGGAAACTACTCCTGCGCCTCAAGCAAAAAATATACATTTACGGAAACTCCGACGCCTACCTTCCGCTTTTTCTTTGATCCAATTTATTGATAGTCTTCGTCAGTATACTTTTATTCTGGTTACGCGTACTGTACTGTACATGCATACGCTTGTAATATCGCTTCATTCATTCAAGGCGAAAAGTAATTATGCGCACTGTACTGTACAATAGCCAATGTAGCCTGCTATTTTCGTTACACGGGAGAGCCAGACTGGCAGGAAATCGGAAGCTCAGCTCCTGTTTTTCTCTAGCCGTCCTTCCCTTCTCACACGTCTTACTTCGTTGCTTTGTACTGTATCTATCTAGTAGCCTATCTACCACCTAGTGCTCAATACAACTGAATTTTATTATCTATTCTGTTCCTTCTCTGGGGCTGTCGTCGTCCGTTTCCTCTTTGTGTCTGTGTCTCCCTTCTTCTTTATTTCGTTCTTCTCTTTTTTCTAATGGTGGGTATTGTATGTATGGCGCAACGAACGAACGCACGTGTAATTGTAGTGGCATGGTGGCGCTGTTTGTGTCAACGCTGCCGTTCTGTTCAATATGGTTGCTTACACTTTTAGCTGCTGCTTGCTAGCTTAGCTGGCGCGAGCTTTTCCCCCATCGATTTTGAGCTCCCCCGTTTTGCGTCAGAGCAAAGCGGCCGGGCAGCCGTTTAAATCATGCAATATAGGGTACCGTGGGGTCAAGCCGAACACCAAGCTTTTTCTTACCAAGGCATGAGTAGTGAGTGATATGTCAATTCAGCTCTGTTGTCGTAAATTGATCCAGAGATTAGATAGATGTTGCATATACGGTACTGGATTGCACTCTACTGTCTTTCGGTAATTTAGGCAAAGAACTTGCTTTTATCATGGCAGCAATGGCATGAGAAATGTGCCACTCTCTTGTCCAGTCTTGCCCCATAACTCTGTCGTTGTATTTTGCTCCAGAGATTTTGATGTTGCATAATAGCATACGGTGCTGGATTGCAGTCTGCTGTCTTTTGGTAAAGAAGGTAAAGAAACTTGCTTTTATCATGAAAGCAAAGGCATGAGAAATGTTCCGCTCTTCTCTTGTCCAGTTTTGCCCCGAGCTACCCTGCTCTAGTGCTTGCGGGTGCGCGCTACGTATATTCACACCGACTGCTGCCGCTGTTCGCGAGGCTCCAAAAGTTGTAAACAAGGCTCGAAGCTGATTGGTTTTCTCTTCTCCTCCCCCTTCTTTCGCATTCGGCTTGCTTGCTACGCCATAGCATTTAGCCAGCGTTTGTATTAGCCATTCCGAATAGTAATACCCAGTTGCTGATCGCTCCAACCATATTTATTTCTCACCTCCGCTATTTTCATCGTTTTTTCATTGCAAGATTAGCATGAATGGTTTTGACAGACTGCACTGCGTTCTACTTTGTCAGTATTGCTATTCGTAAGTTCGTAAGTATTGCTATAAGTACGAACATGTAGATCGGAACACAACAAACACGTATCGAACTGCTACATGGGGTAAGGCTAATAGGGCTGCTGGCTTCCAGTTTCGGTGAAGCTGCTTGCACGTCTTCTATCCTGGCAGCTTGGAACTTGTATGTAGTAGCTAACTGCCTGGGTGAAAGACGAAGAAAAGAAATGAGCTGCTTCGAAGATGAACAGCAAGGAAAAAAATGATGAGCTTTGTGGAAGAAAATATCACTGACTGACTGCTTTGGCAAGACGGACGACGGCAAATAAATTCGAGACGCGAATGAAAAATGTCTGTCTGCTAATGCTAAGGATTAGATCGGTGCTCTTCTCGTTCTGATTATCATCCTTCTTGGCTTGTTGTTAGGCGCTGATTATGAATCTCCTGTCTCTATGGCTATGGATGTGTTTCTCTTTGTTTTGGAAGCTTTCGCTGGTCCGTAGAAGTTCATAAAATTCCTGTATATTGTAACATCCAAAGCGATATGGATGTATGAGCGATTTAACTTCTGGGCTTTGTTTCGCGCTCTTCTGTTCTGGTGCCAAGCGCCAATAGGCTTTTCCTCTTTTGTTCTTCTTTGCAGTGCATCTCGACTCACCTATGATAGGCTATAGCTAAGCTATAGGATATAAGCCTTGCGATGACGTGATCTATGGTATGATACTGCGGGGTAATTTAGGCCACCCACCCATTCCTTCTCCTCCCATGATGGGAAAACATAAAACATGGCGAAAATGGCTTCACAATGATTCTTGCCATCTACATTCGCATGGCCCGTTCTCTCAGTCAGCTCTATTGCTGATGTTGTTTTCGAACTCTTTTTTTGGCATTTGACTGAGCAAATAAACTAATTTCATAAAGGCTCGACTACGCGGCGTTTAGCATTAGCAGCAGTAGGTAAATGTAGTACCTACTATTTATTTTTTTGCTAGGTACACTACGTTGTAGAGTGCTTCTTTGGAAATGTACCTTGGACACCTTTTTTATGGTCCAGCAGCCGTTTTCCAAACATATTGAGACTTCCGCATTACGTTGCTGACCAGTTTAAAATTTAACCCCTCCTGTATGCTGAGATAGCTGCTGGTAGGCCCAAATTGCCCCTCACGTGCCCGCCACTTTTTTCAAAAGTTCTTAATATCATTCTACTCCATTTTCTTCACAGATTTCGATTTGGGGCATGCCCCTCCGATATTTTGATGAATACACCATGATATAGCCCAAAAAGGAGTAATTTGGGCTAATTTGATCATTTTCGTCAATTTTGGTGGTGTATTTATCAAAATATCGAAGGGGCATGCCCCAAACCGAAATCAGCGAAAAAAATGGAGTAGAATGATGTTAAGAACTTTTGAAAAAAGTGGCGGGCACGTGAGGGGCAAATTGGGCCTACCAACAGCCATATCTCAGCATACAGGAGGGGTTAAATTTTAAACTGGTCAGCAACGTAATGCGGAAGTCTCAATATGTTTGGAAAACGGCTGCTGGACCATAAAAAAGGTGTCCAAGGTACATTTCCAAAGAAGCACTCTACAACGTAGTGTACCTAGCAAAAAAATAAATAGTATTTGTACCTGTACGTATTTGTACGTATCGTACAACAGGACACAGGTGCACATAGCAAGTCCTACCTACTATATTAGTATCCACCATATGCAGTAAGGGAATTGGGTTGGTCGATGCTGACCCCGCGGCATTTAGTGAAAGTTTGGTTCGGTGTCTGCGCGGTTGTCGACCTTGTTCAATCATCTGGGAGCTGAAAAGGAGCGAGTGAAAGGAGGAATTGACAACAAAATGACGTCGACGACCGCGCAGACACCGATCCAAACTTTCACTTATGCCGCGGGGTCAGCATCGACCAACCCAATTCCCTTACTGCATATGGTGGATATCATGTACATATGCATACATAACATACCTGGGAAACTAAATTACAAACATACGTACGTGTTCGAACTTGAACTTGTTTTGTTTCCCTGACTCTTACCTTACCTTCTTACCTTACTCTTATCTGTACAGGGCGATTCATTTTAACTGAGACTGTTACTATTCGTGGTTATGAACTATCATTTCTATTACTGGATCGCTCGTCCCTCCTGTTATTTTATTTGTCGCCTTTTCGTAAAGTACTGCGTGAGCGTGGTACATGTAATTCAGGTACGTACTATACTTACACGCCACCCATCCATATATTATTTTGTATGGCGTTTGTTTATGATCTATCGTTCTTCTATCTTCTATGGTGCTCTGCACAGTCATCGTGTTGTTTGTGCGCAATAGTTGGCTGCATTCCACATAGGCAAAAGACCAATTCTGGCCAGTCACGACAGAGTTTTGTTTCCAGTTGATTGGGTACCAGTGCCACCAAATTGGAGCCAGCGCGACATGCCGCGTTCACATCACCAGACGTCCGTAAATCCGTACGTCCGTCCGTCAACCCGTATGCAGTTGACGTGGGGTTGACGGACGGATGGACGGACACGTTACGGGTTGACGTACGTACGGATTTACGGGCGTCTGGTGAACGCGGCATTAGAGCGAGAGGCGCAAGCAACTGTCGTGAGTGACCGAAAACGGTGTGTACTGCAGGCGAAGTGAGTCGAGTGAGTTTGAGCCAGTGATGCGCGGACGTACAGTACGTACGCTCTCCCTCCTGTTGTCTGTTTTATTTTCGTGTAAAGGCGTGTGTAGCATACGTACGCACGCGACAGGGTGCTTTGGGGTAAGGTCGGACGCTTGAACGAACAACGGTCAAGCAGCCTCGATGTCTAGTTAGTGACCATTATAGCACGGCTGAATTTTAATTCAGAATTTTCGTGGCTACTATGAACGTGTTGTGTGTATGCAAGGTCACTCAGCTGGGTAGAGACAAAAATTGGGTGCCCAGTTCACTACCAAATCGTCCGACTTTTCCCCACGGTACCCAATGTACGTAACTATGCACATTTCATATCGTTATAGGCTGCCACCAATGTTGTCGCCCGTTCATAAACTATTGCTCATGTATGTACGTACTGGTTGTGGTAGGGAACGGACGCTGCTCACACTGTTTTCACGCCGCGCTGTGTTTTCAATACTCATCTCGGCGAACGCAACTGCGGTGGAGTACATAGGGTACTGTGGGGTAAACCCGGACACCTAAGCTTTTCTGAACTTGCCGCTTCAACAAATGATGAACACGGTAGCTCATTTGAAAGAGGAGAGTTCAAGGAATCGATTGGTAGAATACTTGTCTCAATCGGTCGTATGGTCGCTGAGATACACTAAGTGTCCGTCCGGGCTTATCCCCGTGTCCGGATTTACCCCCACAGTACCCTACATATTATGCTGACTTTGCCTATATGTGTTGATTTTCTGCGCGCAACGAATGACGCCTTGGAAAATGCGCGCTGCTGGGTAGTTCAGCAGTATACGTATGTACCTACATATGTACATACGGTACACTTTGGACTCGGGAGCGAATGGCATGCATGACATGATCCAATAATAAGACGCGCACCAGCAACAACAACAAAACGTCCCTGTTGACTGCTGCCAGCCGATTCGAAATAGAATATTATACAATATACTACAACGGTACGGTTATATCTTACGTCCTTATGTGACGCATCTAAACGGATCGATCAAGGCTCTTGTAGATGTGGGAGTGGTGCTTAGCTTGGTATAGTCTGGCCAATAGCAGTTGGCACTTGGACTCAAGGCGAGTTGCGTAGTTTGCATGTACTTCTGCTAATAGGAGACATGAAGCGTGGACAGAAATCCGCATTTGTAAATCTATTTTATGCAACGCGCCTTGAGTCCAAGTGTCATGCTATTGGCCAGACTATAGTTTGTCGGGGATATTTTGGACAACCCACCCGGACCTTATTTTCCTGTTGGAATGAAACTGGTACATCGTACTGACCTACATATCCATCCAGTAATCCTTGCACTGTGTTGTATCGGATTGCCATGTTTTCTGTGCTATTAGAAGGTTGGATTGGATGGATACTCAGACATCGGCACGGTAATTGGGGTGGGGGTATGCAATTTTGGGGATTTCCATAGTAAGGATGATGTGAGCTTTGGGGTATGTAGTGTTTTCATCTGTGATGGGAGTGGGGTTACGTGAGAGGGTGGGTGGTGGTGAGCTGTATGTACCCCAGGCCGACGTCTGGATACTGGGTATGATTTTATCTAGCTATTATTATGGCATATGCTATTTTTGTAGACTTCACAGGAAAGGCTGTAGTCGAGAAGGAAAGAAACGTCCGCTTCTTTCGCTCTGTTGTCTGTCACCGCCTCAAATTGAAAGTTGTTGACGCCCTTTTGCCACTCCCTTATTTTAATTTCGCTCATGCTCTTCTATTCTCCATCTCGCTCGATCTCTTTATGATTTCTGTGCACAGAAGAGGATCAGGATCGCCTTTCTGTACAATAATATGCTCTTGAAAGGAGGAGGGAGCTCGCCAATATTGAATTTTTGTGCCAGCTAGCCCAACAAAGCGTATTATCGTTTTAACTCCTCCCGATCTTCAAAGTCTCAGCGGCCAACTAGTTGTGCAACCGTTCACAACCAACATATAGTAGTTGCGCAACCGTTGCCATGGTTACGCACTTTTTTCCATGTTGGTTGTCAACGGTTGCACAACCCCCACATGTCGGTTGTCAACTGTTGCACAACCAGTTGGCAACTGAGACTTTGAAGATCGGGAGGAGTTAAAGTAAGCGGCTGAAAAGGGGATGAAGTTGGCAAAAGCAGGAGACCGACTTGAGCAATATTACGGAGATCATCAAAAGTCGCGGAATGCTTTCGCTTGGAATGTATGGACATTTTCGCTTCGTTAAATTTCTACTATTTTGCACGAAAAGGTTTAGCGCGACTGGGGAATGCACCACATCTCTGTGGATGCATATTCACTTTGACTACTTCTATTTCTGGATATACTACGCATGGATGGTTATCGCCTCTAAATTGGAATTTTCGTTGCTTCTCACGTTCATAATATGTTTGCGATGCCGCTAACTTCGCAACTCCTGTTGAACAGCTTACTGTCCTAAAGCCGCGAATGCTGTGCTTTTGCTACGCCGGTTGGTAATTTTTATTATGTTACTGTTTAAAAATAGTTTTCATGCATAACGCCAAGGATCGACAATCATTGAATATACAGGGTGTTTACTCGAATATGTCACCTCAAAAGTGCTCATAACTTCTGTAGTAATGCACGGATTTCAACCAACATTTTTTTATTAGAATCCTGAGAATTTGGGAAACAAGCATGCAAAATTACAGTACTGTACATGCACTATTAACGAAGCAACAAGCGACGCCTTTTCAGGTCCTATTTTGTCTCCGTTCTCCAGCGCTTGTGCAGCCGTCTCCAAAATTCTGGAGAAGACTCCTTTTCACGCATGTTCAGACTCAGAGCGATGATGGCAATGCTCCCTTTATACGTATTTTGCCAGTGAAGCTGCAGAAGATCCGAATGGATGCTTGAATTGAGCGGAACAGCACACCTCCTTCCATGTGGACTTCAAAAATCGAGCGCTTTTCACTCCACTGCCAATTTTGACCCCAAAGTTTGAGGCTTCGTAAGTCCCTTCGTACTTTAGACACACTAATGAAATATTGCACGCTTGTTTCCTAAATTCTCAGGATTATAATACAAAAATTTGGGTTGAAATCCGTGCATTAATGCAGAAGTTATGTGCACTTTTGAGGTGACATATTCGAGTAAACACCCGGTAATTAGTTTTCACGCCGAGCTTACGTACACTACTGGCCTCGGACGCATTGCCATACGTACGCAGAACGGTACATCAGCTGTAAGAGACATGTACTCCTAGAGAGGCCTTCTGACGAAGGCCCCCCCCCCCCCCCTCCCTTCCTTTCCACCCGTACTTTTCACAGGAAAATATTGATTTTTTTAGTGCGCCCAAAGGCCCCTACGTACTGTATGCGGCATAGGACGAAATTTGCGCAAGTTTAGTTTTCTCCAGAAATAAGCCACATAGAAAGAAACGGTTTTTTGCATGATAATTCTAAGACATTTGCGCATATTTTCAGCAATAGCTGATAAGTAATTTCTCATAATATTCAATATGTTTCAGGCTGATAATGTGACATATTTTTCACACTGGACAAATAGGTGGCTATAATGCAACGATTATGCATCAAAACATGCCAAATCAAGCCAAACTCAGATCATACATATACCCCAACTTTCTTCGATCTTTTCAATGGTGGGGTCGGCGTTAACCCATCCCCAACTGGTATGGCCGAAAATGGCCATTTTTCAGCTTTTTAGCAAAAGTAGGGTATTTTTCCAGCCTCAGTGCAATATACACAGAGCCAGCCAAATGATATCCTTTTAAATTCCACCACCAAGGGTCCATAGGCCCCAGTGGTGGTGTTAACTCATTCTTCACCACACTGGCAACCTGAGAAATTGATGAAAAACTCTGTTTTTACATACATTTCTACTCAAGTATGCTACCCTAGTGCAGTCAAACAGAGAATATCAGGGCACCTTACCCTAGTTTTATGTGTAGCTTTCAAAAATGTACTTAGTTTTAAAATTCTTTTACTATAATGCCTAAGCAGCCTCTTTTTATAACATTTTGTGATCGCTTGAGTAAAAACTTTGGGTATATTAGCTTCAAAAGTGAAATAATTTAAAGATAAAGCTCATTTTTGAAATCTTTGCATATAACTAGGTTAAGGTACCCTGATATTCTCTGTTTGACTGCACTAGGGTAGCATACTTGAGTAGAAATGTATGTAAAAACAGAGTTTTTCATCAATTTCTCAGGTTGCCAGTGTGGTGAAGAATGAGTTAACACCACCACTGGGGCCTATGGACCCTTGGTGGTGGAATTTAAAAGGATATCATTTGGCTGGCTCTGTGTATATTGCACTGAGGCTGGAAAAATACCCTACTTTTGCCAAAAAGCTGAAAAATGGCCATTTTCGGCCATACCAGTTGGGGATGGGTTAACGCCGACCCCACCATTGAAAAGATCGAAGAAAGTTGGGGAATATGTATGATCTGAGTTTGGCTTGATTTGGCATGTTTTGATGCATAATCGTTGCATTATAGCCACCTATTTGTCCAGTGTGAAAAATATGTCACATTATCAGCCTGAAACATATTGAATATTATAAGAAATTACTTATCAGCTATTGCTGAAAATATGCGCAAATGTCTTAGAATTATCATGCAAAAAACCGTTTCTTTCTATGTGGCTTATTTCTGGAGAAAACTAAACTTGCGCAAATTTCGTCCTATGCCGCATACAGTACGTAGGGGCCTTTGGGCGCACTAAAAAAATCAATATTTTCCTGTGAAAAGTACGGGTGGAAAGGAAGGGAGGGGGGGGGGGGGCCTTCGTCAGAAGGCCTCTCTAGGAGTACATGTAAGAGACTGAAATATGCAACAAAGGTCTTCCCTTTATTTTTGGAGAAAATAGAGGTTATACCTACGGCCTAATCCTCTCGATATGAGGAAGCCCTGTCGATGGACGAAATATAATTTTCTTTCATCAGCGAGAGTTTATTGGGCTTACCATGTGTACATGATAGCATGTCACCCGACTACAAAACTGAGCTACTAGGTACCTTGGCTACAGTTACATATTTGTGACCGTTCCCGTTCGTATGTAAAGAAAGACCTTATGCTATCTCGGCTATCGTATTTTTGGGTGTATATCCCCCCATTGTATCCCCCCCCCCAGTGTATAACCCCCATTGGCAAAACATAAATTTTGCCCAGTGTATATCCCCCTGGTGTATAACCCCCCCCCCCATGTACTGGAAGGTAACAAGCCTACCTATGTAAGCTGGTCATAAGCTAACTATAGCTACTCCTACACCAAGCTACTATGCCTATAAGCTTAGTTGAGCATGTCTTGTACTAGAATAACCCTGTTTTGACCGCGATTATGCCCTAAAACACATACTTTTGACCTCAAAAACATGCCTCTACACACCTCTCAAAAACATAAATTTTGCCCAGTGTATATCCCCCCATTGTATATCCCCCCCAGTGTATAACCCCCCATCAGACCTCTCGATTTTTGTATAGCCCCGGGGCTATACACCCAAAAATACGGTATCTGTTTTTTCTTTTTGCTTCTCCCTTCCGGTGCGACGAGTACTATAATTATAAAGTTGTTGACACCTGCGTTCGTTTTGTCGACTTCCTGAGGAAGAAACTTATGTTTTCTGTGTAAAATCTAATTTTTAGAGTCAGGTACGAATAATGAGTAAAGTACGGTACGTACTGTATATCCGTGAGCAAGAGAATAACAGGCTGTTTTTCCTGCATTCTGACAGCAACCCCTGCTTTAGTACCTAATACTAGGTAAATCATGCTTGTTTTTTTGGTGATTTCTCTCGAAATTGTTGTTTGACTCCCTTATTCTGTTTTCCACGCCACTCAACCGTGTTGAAATTTGCGATTTTTACAGCAGTGCTTGCTGTGAAATAGGCCGAACTGTTCAAAGTATATTTATTGCTTTGGCCTTTCGTACTTCGTTGATATAATAATCTAATCTCCACTTTATAACGAGGGCACCGAGACGGAAAGCAGCCAAGCCACGTGACGGAAATTCCGCGAATTATGAACAAAAACTTAGCGCCCAGCCGAAAAGCTTACGCTCTTTTTTCTTCGCGTACATGAACGAACCATGCTCTAGTCTGACCAGTAAGAGCTGGCTATGATATTCAAGGCACGTTGCGTAAAATAGAATCACAATTGCGGATTTTTGTCCCTGCTTCGTGTGATCTGATTTAGCAGAAAAGTACAGGCAAAACTACGCAGTACGACTTGAGTCCCACAGCCAACTCTCTCTGGCCAGACTATAGAGTATGTCGCCTTCACTGCGAACTGCACAGCTGTAAGCATATCATTCTCTGCTTCCTGTTTTTTTAATCACGCCCACAGTAAATGTAACGTTCCGTCGGCCCAGCTCATGATCAGACAGGAGCAAAAACTCTGACCTTACAAAGTGAAAGGCGGAACAAAATACAGGGTGTTTCAGCGAGCAAAACCGACAGTCGACCAAGTTTACAGGCAATTATAGGGCAATCCAAACTTCTATCTGATATCAACTTCCGTGACACCCTGTATGTGCTTGCTACAACACCTCACAGCTGATGCACATAACTTAGGTGGTACCTACCTGGATTGTTACAAGAGATGTGAGGACAAAAGAAGCAGTTTGAAAATTTGACAGCCAGTGCGTGAGTCGTACACGCAGCGCAGTACGGGTTTACGCCCCATCTTAGCGCACGACCCCATCTGACGGCACAGCTCAATTTCTCAAACTTCCCCTCTTACACCTTCTCACTGGGCTTGTACACGCTCTTTAGGAAAGCTTCATAAAGTGCGCCCACGCAGAAATAGGGGGGAGGGGTTGCGGCAAATGTAACGTTAGCGTGACGATTATGTCACTTATATACATAAGCATACAGGGAGGGGGTGATGGCCAAAAAAGCACGGTGACGAAAGCGTGACGTAGGGGGGGGGGGGGGGTGGTAACGGATGAATTTCTGCGTGACGCACTTCATGCAGTTCCCCTTATCGTGTCCGATTCCATCCTGTCCTGCGTTACCTAGATTGCTGTTCATTTCCACCAGGACATGGCGTACTCGCCGCTCCTTGCAAATGCGATTCCAGTCCACCATATTCGCGTAGCACAGCTCCTTATTCTCGGCGATGCGCACGCCACCGTTGGAAATCTCGCTGAGCTTCGTTAAGCCCAGCTCCTTCAAGTGCGGATTCTGATAGACCATCAGCGCATAGTTCAGCTCCAGCTTGTTCCGGCGAATGACGCGCATATTTGGAAACACCCGACCCAGGGACTCCAAGCCGCTAAAACGCATACAACACACACATTCACACAATCATGCCGCGTTCACCAGACGTACGTAAATAGGCACGTCCGTCCGTTCGTCAACCCAACCCCATGTCAACCGTATTCACCATATGCAGTAAACAATTGGGTTGGTCAATGCTGACCCTGAGGGGTTTAGTGAAAGTTTGGATCGGTGTCTGCGCGGTCGTCGACGTCATTTTGTTGTCAATTCGTCCTTTCACTCGCTCCATTTCCGCTCCCAGATGATTGAAGAGTTCATGACCGCGCAGACACCGACCCAAACTTTCACTAAATGCCGCGGGTCACATCGACGAACCCAATTCCCTTACTGCAATGGTGGATAAAGGTTGACGGGAAGACGGAATGGATTTATGACGTCTTAGTGAACGCGGCACATGTGAATGCATCATCATATGAGAGGATAGCGCGGAGACTCCGGGGCCAGGGGATACCCAACGGTAAAATATGCTATCCAACAGTAAAACAGATGACGTGGCCCGCATTTTCATTTGGCCCGAGTTACCCAGTACTATTTTATTATGTTATCCGTCCAGTCGTCTGGGCTGAAAACTTTGGAAGGCGGCCAAAGCTGGCAACCAGTAAGCTTAGGCACCTGCCACAGCACATAATTTGGCTAGACCGCATTTCTAAGTTGGAAGAGTCAGTCAAGCAAAAAGTTAGCCGGTGGCAAAAAAACTCCATTAGCCGACATAACAAATCATCATTCCACGCTGAAATAGAACGAAAATATTCACGTAGGTAGTCGCATAAGCCGCCAGGAAAGAATCGACGCGTTTCACATGATTATGTTCAGCCGTGACTTGTGTTTCATTAAACCTGGTCCCGAAGCGAACGAAGACGCGTAACGCATAACGGTACGTTACGTATTGTACGTAGTAAAAACGAAGATGATCACGCGCGCGTTACGTCATCGTAACGTTGGTTAGATTAGGGACCAGGTTTAATGGAACACAACTTGTGCCTGACAATCAAGATGGGACGATGAGTGGATTCGCTCAGCCACCCAAATCCAATGCTTGCTTATGATACTTGAAAGACGAGCAAGTATCCGGTGATCTTTCTTACTGTGGGATAGGCCTTGTAATTGGGCAGCTGGTCAAGTTATCTTTCGTCATCATAGCCAGCTTCACACTGCCTTCCACCACTGTACAGTTTAAGAGCTTCGCAGCCTTATCCGGTTCATAGCTGAAGAGGTGTTGTGGATCATTCCGCATGTCGAAGCCGCCGCAGAACACTTCCTCCATGCCATACGCAGTTCTCATAGCGCCCTGTAGGGCTAGGTTCAACAGTACAGTTAAGAGCAGGCCTCGAAGGCCCCCAAAAGTCCCGCCGACTATACGAGAAGGAAGGCTCGAGGCCCGAACCAAGTCCAAGGCCCGCATTTTGCCTCAAATTGTCGCGCTTACAGTTCAGGTACCTGGTCACTCCTCTGTACTAGCAAAGTACTGTACCTGAACTGGGAATGACAACAAGGGAGGGTAAAATCCAACGCGGCAGTTAAACTGATTCCTCCCGCTACTTTGTGAATAATTAGATACAGATAGTATGTCTAAGTCGTGGAATAAAGCACAATAAAGCCCGCCTCTGGCGAGCATAACCGAACCAAAGCAACGTTATACATAAATCCGATATCTGCATAATAGTAGTCTCAATCGGTCCATTAACTCATACGCCGACCCGCGCGCCATTGTTGGCAACAACTTGTTCACTTGTTGTTGTTTTTGTTGTCCGTTTTGTTGTTTGTTGTCCGTTTTGTTGTCCGTTTTTATAGGGGTGTTGTTGGTTTTGTTGTCGGTGGACAACAAAATTGACAGTTAACAACAAAACCGACAACACCCATACAAATGAATAAAAAAACGGTAAGACAAACAACAAAACGAATAATAAAAACGACAACAAGTGAACAAGTTGTTGCCAACAATGACGCCAGGTCGGGGTATGAGTTAATTGGTTGCTGAGAAATGCAGCCCTAAAACTCAAGAGCGCCGGATTTTCCCATGATCGGATTTACCCCATAGTGCCCTACTTATCACTCATCGAGCTGTGAAGAAAAACGAGCCTAACTCGATTTTTTACAAAGCGTACACGTAGGCGTTTTGACCAACCCAAATCGTGACAACGCAACCGGTCCAGAGGGCGGGACAAAAGATAGGCGGGACCAGGTACCACCATATGATGCAGTATTTTATTTCTGCATACGATGGTGGAAGTGTAGGTGGCCAGCTTGTTTCAGTGGAAAAGAATGGTCGTCCCGATAGATGGAATGTGGGTGGTGGCAGAGGAGGAGGCGCCGTCGTCTGTGGCAGTGGAAAGCCTCCTCCCTCGAGGTTCAGAAATCCCGATCTTATTCCGACAGACGTCCTCTTCCTCGCGTCGCCTCAGCTCCGGTATCCTACATAACTGTATGCACACCGCGCACGAATGCACTTGCACTACGGTGTAAATAATTTAGGCAGCTTTGCTTTATTACTAGCAGAGGTAGGAACAGGCGAATCGGACACCACACAGGTGAAGTGCAAGGGTCATATTGATATTCTGTGACACACATTCGCCAAAGCTTACGCTGATATCGGCGATAGCGTCAAAGTCAGCGTTACGCTCAGCGTTCATTATGAACGCTGCCTGGCTCTATTCCCCGCGCACTACTGTGCAGGGTTGAGGAGGAGCTCGTGCATGTGAAATGTGTGTTGTTGAACTGAAGGTGACGAAGGCTGAGGCGGAGCTTGGATCCTTGCTTCGCCCTGGCGCCCGAAAATTGCCAATCACTCTGCACCTTCATCATCATCATCAGCAGCAGCAAGTGAGCGGAGAATTCGAGACGGAGGCAACATAACGCTTCTCATCATCCAGCGTGTTCAACAAGGAAAAAGTTCCTTCAAGCCAAGTAGCTTGCCCTCCCCAGACGAGTTACTTACATACGTACACACATATACAACATCATTGAAACTTTCCCTCTTACTCTTTGTATGCATAGACACTACAATAATGGAGTGTTAGTTGGGTGTTTTCATGGTGTATGTTATTTTGTAGCTGCCAGTTTTTGGTTTGTGATGCGTTCGACTACTCCACATGCTTGAAAGATCTGATGGCCGGTGGAATGGGAGCAAATCGAAGAACTGGTACGATCTTTTCCATTGTTTCTGATATGCGTACCGTTACTTTATGCCGCGTTCACCGTACGCCCGTAAATCCGTAACGTCCGTACGTATCTGGGAGTACTTACTATATGGTCGTTTGCGGTGCCATGTACTCCTAAATACGTACTTGGTGAGGGCGGCGTGACTGTTTTGTTGCAGCGTTTGATGGTGGAGGAGCGCGCTCCGTCCTG
>JASAMW010005957.1:0-26538 GCA_030247985.1 Epsilonema sp. ZAB3_2
GTGACGCATCTACAGATGAACTGTCTATGAGAAGGAAGAGGTGCGGAGTACAGAAGATAGTCGGTATGTTCATGTCAGACCGTGTCCCGGCTGGTAAAACGGCAGGAAGATGGCCGCACTTGTATGTAGCTGAGAGATGTTGATAGCTGTGGTTTTTTCGCTGCCTGAAGTAAAGTATATACAAAGAATATGCTAGAGGCTAGAAGAGCAAAAACAAATAAACGAACCGGCTTTCAACAATGCCAGCTAGCTAGCTACTAGCATGTCGTTTGCCTGTTCAGCTGCTTCTATCATATTCCTAAGCCTACGGTATCTAAAGGCAGAAAAAGTATGGCATAGCGATAGGAGACAATATTGCATGAATTGGGTAGGTGTATTACTATTTTTAAAAAATGAACAGTTATTAGATTTGTTGCACGTATGTGCGAGCACGTACACCACACCCAAGCACGCGATTGCGTGTGCAAGGTAACTTACTGTTTGAAAGTTGTCGGTGAATCAGAGGAGAATCAAAGAAGGAAGCGTCGCGAAGGCTCTCTCAAAGAGCAGTCGACAATTCACTATCCCAATGTTCAGGCATACCGTACAAGGTAACTATAAACCTGAAGCAAATAATTATACATTCAGCCGCTAAATATCACGCCGCTTGCGTCAGCGATACAATGAATTTGATTACCCGCAACAGGGCATTGACTTTCATTAAGAAGCGGTGTGAGTGTGACCCAGACATCAATAATTACAATATCAATCAGAGGCGTGCGTGCATTTCAGCTAATGAGACCGAAGCCAATCGTATTTAGCGAGAGACCACCTACTGCTTACGTATCCAATTATTTCAAATCAATACAGCCGTAATTTGGAAACTGTAATTTTCATTCTCGGCACATTGCTCACATACGCAAACTAATGTCATTAAGAATCCTGCTACCGTACCTGCGATTTTCTGTCTGCTCCCATTTCCGCGCTTTTCCAGCAGTCGTCCGCGGTACAGCTACTACAGGCACTGCAATCGTTATGGCACTATGCAGGAGAACGCCCGAGCACGTCTCCAAACAGAGTCACCGCATACTGTATCTACAAAACCAGCATGCGAATAATATAGAGCATAGAAAGCAGAACACAAGAAAAGGTACAACAGAAAATAAAGAGAAATAGACTTCCTTCAAGTCTGATCAAGATCAGAAATACACAATTCAAACATTTCAGCAACCCTGTTTCTAATCGCCACTTTATTTTCACTGATGAAAGCTCTTCAGCTTCCACCAACAAACAAACCTTGCTAGGGCATGGCATAATATATTCACAAAATTATTAGCAGATCAAAAGACCGCAGGCAGAGTAATTCACAGTCAAGGCACAGTGGGAATCAGCTAGCAGAATCAGTCAAGAATTGTAGTAGTCGTAGTTTTGGTATGCTTTGAATCTGCCGGGCGTAATAGAGGGCAGATGCTTGATGTCTTTCACACTTCGACGCGATCTTGATCCGCCACTAGAGCATCGCCCATCAACCAATCCAGCATCTGCCGCCTCTCCTCCTTCCGTCTCTTATCCTGCAAGAATCGTCTGCTTTACTACAGTTGCCCAACCGAGACAAAATGGACAGATTACGCTTTCATGCTCGAACGAAAGCAGGGTACTCAGCGTGTAAATCAGGCATTAGTGGCAGCCAGATGCATACAGCCGACACCAAATTATCATCCAGCTCCCTCTATTAGCATACATATACACAGACTGTGCTGGTGTCCAGTGTCCACCTAAGTGTCCTCGTACCACGTGACAGACGTAACAGCTGGCAGGAATCCAGACGAGGAGCGTGAGCAAAATTATCGTACCCACCAGGTTATTCTTCATCAGCTTGCCTACAACAGAAAAATCCGACGAAAAATGAGGCGAGCCACGGATACGGAAGGTATAGGTACACATGTGTTGCCTTACAGCAAGCCACAATCTACGTATGGTCAGAGGACCAGCTCTCGATTTCATTACCGAAGTTGTTGATGCTCGAGGCGTTCCACGATGTTCCAAAGATGCTGCACCACATCGCGTGTGCGTCCCCTTCTTGTAGACGCCGTGCGCGTCACAGGTGCCGCGGATGCATGGACTTCCCTCCGGTACCAAAGCACGCGTTCCATCGGGGAACGGACGACACACCGAAGAGGAGGACGGCGGCGGATCACGACAGCAACGCACGCAAGAATCCGCCTCTGAAATGCAGCAGCAAAATGTAGGCACCTAAGTGCATTTGTGCAGTATACAGAAAATACTGTAGGTGCGTCATACATTTGCGCGCAAGGGAAAGAAAAAACAATCGCAGGAATGTTCGCTCGCCTACGGGTTGTTGGGCATTCGCTTTGACGTAGAGGAATAGTACGAATTTAATGAATACTAAACAGGCACAGACACCTGTTACACCGGAAAACGCACTCACATCGATTTTTCCTGTTTTCACGCCTCTGTGTGATAAGAACTGACACGCCAAAGCCATAAAAGTACTGTACAAACGTGCACCGTAGTTTATTGTTACTGTGCCTACGTGCGAGTCAGTCTTCTTACCGTTCTCGCATATACAAGGCAGCATTCGGAACTGTCGTTTCTCACAAAACGAGACGCAGACACCGCCTTGACACTCGCCGTCGTCACTGTAATAAACAAACAAATATAACCCGACACTCTGTCGCCATGATTCTGCACGTGCGCATCATGTCTACGTGGATCAAAACTAATATCCTCTTTTCTAATTTTTCAAGCGTAATTATTAGACCTATCGTAATTCTAATCATGCAACTCAGCATGAAGCCTAATTTGGGATAAGAAACCAATACCCTATTTATGTACGGTACGGTACGTATAGAAGAAGCCTGCAAGAGCGAGAAAGATTGAACGTGATAGATAGCTCCAACAAAGACAGGATGAACAGCGATTGAGATGAGTAGTTAGGTATATCAACTTTAATACACCTTTTCCTCCTCACCAATAGTGCGCTTTACATGTGGTGAGTAAACTCACGGTGAACAACTGTTTGTATGTGCTGAAGCACACGAACAACCGATGAATTCACCGTGATTGCAACTCAACACCGTGTGAACAGGTGGGAACAACACCGTGGGAACATTTAGCGGGTGGGTGTGATCAAGTGAAAAAATCTCGAAACTAATACAATACTCAACACACACACCGTGAACACAACGTTAGGTACGTACCTCCTAGTACCACATGTGTGTAGTGCACTACTGCCTACTTATATGCACGTACGTACATAGGCACGCTTGCAATACACACTAATGTACATACATACTTGTATCCGCAGCGGGCTTGGTCTGGCGTTGACAGAGGCGAAGGACAGATGCCGCTGCTTCCGCTGCAGTTGGAGGCGCGCTTACAGTCGGAAGGATTCGCATCCAAACACTGCCGACCCGCCCTTTCAAACCGACAATCCGCAGTACAACATTCAGAGTTCACCGGGCTACAACAAGTAGCAAGCGTAGGCGTCATCAGTCGTATAGTCCATTGGCTCCCGACAGTCTATTTCGTAATCAGCGACCATTTACTAGTCTACGTATGCGTCGACTTGGTGAAGCTCGAAACGCCGATCACGAAATAGACTATCGGTTAAAAATACTCACCTGCATTGGGCTCCGGGTTTGAGTTTGCACTCGCGAGTACAACACGGATCTTCGCCTCCATTCTGCTGATAGAACAGAAGGCCGCTATCACACTCCTCGTCCCCCTCCACATTCCGATTGCCGCAATAGGAATCAGCCGCCTCTACACAGTCACCCTCAATCATACGCATCTAGCTTCAAAAGCACATACAGTACACGCACCAAACAGCAATATGAATAGACCATCATCCCACTCATGGTCTTACCTACCAGTAAAGCAAAGATCAGACTTGGAGACAAGCACAGCCTTGATCGAACGCTTGCTACAGGGGAGAAAACTCCTAAAAGTAAACACAATATGACCACTTGTGTATTGGTAGTACAGTAGGCAGGGAGCAATCACCATGTTGTTGACGTCGAAACCACTGACGGAATAGGTATTCATGATATAGGCGCCGCCATTCTGATAACTAGGAGAGCACTCAGTAGTCTGAGGATCGTGCGGGCTTCCCCAATTGTGACCAAATTCTACAACCACACATCATTTTCTGCTGTGCGTACGTACATTGTTCATAGCATAACACAATACATAATACGCAATATATTGTAGGTAGGTATCCGTATATCACAACATGTACCGTGCGCAGTGACAACATCCGCCTCTCGAGTAATGACAGCATCTCCGTACGTGCTCTGAGCTGTGCTCAACGCCGTATTGTAATAGACCAAGCGACCAGCCCGTTTCTGCGCTGCAACCAAACGACCACATGTCATATCATATAATCATCCTTTCATTCTTTCAGTGCGAATATTTGCGTATTCTGGCCTTCAACAAGCCACACCAGTTTCTGGATCCAAAAAAAACACGATTCAGTTTATTTTCTGCGCCCACGTTAGCTGTAATAAGGTTTTGGGTGTTCCAAACTCGCTCAAGAGCTGTTCGCATACAATAAGCCCACCGTTTCCTGCGAAAACAAATTGTCTATGAACTTTATTGAAATGCATAACGTACGCCCATACCAGCGCCGCATATGCCTCCAGAGGTTCCGATACGTGGAGAGGCGATATAGCCAAGGCCCAGAACACCACCTCCGAAGGACTGATAAGTGAACAAATGTACCAGACAGTACTCACTCGAGCCTTCTGCCAAGGTAAATTGCTGCAACATACAGTCCACTTACATAGTGCACACATGACTTTTAGGATTGCCGTGCATTTCGTGAACTACTTTGTGTTCAGACCCTGCACTTGACGATGCCGCGTTCAGACAACGGACATGGTTAGTAGGTCGAACGCATTTTTCCGTTCTGTACGCGGCATCAGTCAGAGCTCCCCACGTTGGCATCCCAAAAACTCAACTAGCGCCTGGCCATGCGGGACTTGCAGCCACAAACACATTGCTGTGAAAAAGCGAACAAACTTCAAGCAGTTGGTCCACTTTCCAGGCTTCCGTTCCTTTGTCCATGTTGTAGTGTAGGCCGCGATTGTTGGTGAAGCTCTCGTGCACAACCACATCCTTGATAAGAACGCCCTGATCCTGCAAACCCGGATCCCCAGGGTCATCTTGCCATACGGTACGAGTAAAGATCTGGTTCACGCGATCCATCACACCAATCTGTACCAAAAAATGACTGCTTGTTATCAGAGAATGCGCCTCTTCTTACAGTATAGGCCTAATCGGTTCAGAGGGAAAACGCGGAGATTTTCAATGTCGTGAAACTTCGGAATTCTCCGCAATATTTTTTACCACCAGTAAACCGACTACAGTACGGTATCTGCACTAACTAACACCACACAAAAAATAACTCAGGATCTAGCCAACATAACGCAAAGCGGTTTTGACCGCTATCGAGGAATTTATAGAGAGATTATCTCGAGAGATATCGAGAGCTATCGAGAGATTCTATCGAGTTTTAACCGCTATTTCTTTGCGCTGATAAGTTTCAGCGAGATTGAAAATAAAAAAACCGCATGCGTCTACGTGCCCTCTGTGTCGAGAAATCGCCAATTTCCTTAACTACTGAAAATATGCTAAAAAGGTACACTTGTTGGATTGTTCCACATAAATGAACAATGCCGCAAAAACTTTTTCATTAAAAGTAGCCTATCCTATGTAAAATTTGGTGTAGATTTCAAAAACAGTATCGGTGTTTCAAAAAAATTTAACCCCTAGTATATAATTTTGCAAAATTTGTATATTTTTGACAATGTTTGGGTAGGGGTTAAATTTTTAAAATTAAACAATACTATAATTGAAATCTACGCCAAATTTTACATAGGATGGGCTAGTTCTAATGAAAAAATTTTTGCGGCTTGTTTAGTTATGTTGAATAATCCAAAAAAGTATTCATTTTTAATACTTAAGGAAATTGGCGATTTTCTGAGACACAGGGGCAATTGGGCGCATGCTTTTTTATTTTTTTTCAATCCCGCTGGAACGGATAGAGAAATTTTGCGGTCGCTTTCGCTACGTTGGTTAGATCCTGAGTTATTTTTTGTGTGGTGTTAGTTGGTGCAGATCCGTCCTGTATACGTCGTACATGCAAATTGCAAATGAGTGTATGTGTGTGTTCGTGCGCACAAGATATCTTGTAGTAAGGGCGTCGCTGTCCAGTCCAATCCTGCGATAAAATCGATAATCCGCGACCAGCTTTACTGAGCATCGATTCTTGGCACCACCGCTATACGAATTGTCGTTTAACCCATACTCGTCCAACAACAGGCGACCCTTCCTGTTGTGCAAAGACCCAGATTCCACCATGCTGGTTTCGTCTAGAAAAAACACCAAGGAAAAGGTACATGGAGGAAGCAGGTAGCTGACATGGTTGGTTGCAGCAACATTTGACGAAGTCTCGAAATATTTCAGAGTGTCTGTCTTCATTTTCCTTTCTATCTGTTAGAGATACACGGTACAACTGAACTGGCCTCGTACGCTGCGCTTCTTTATTTCAACAAATCCGCAAGAGGGCGCTGCAGGAGCCTCCTCCGGCGAATGCAGCATATCGGACACACCGATACGCGATGGAAGCATCTTCGCCACTGTCCCTGATGTGTCGCCACGCTGGCTGAAAAACGCACACCCTGTAGTTGTAGACACGTGTATGTGGAGCAAGTCGCTTACTTCTATCATAAGGATATCGTCCTTGGTTTCTATGACAGCCATAAAGCCCCGTTATCATCAAAATGAGCAAATACCCGAGAGTGAGCAGCGCCTGTTAGCAATCAGTTTTCAGCACTAGGCGATTGTCTCATTACGGCTAAAAGCGTAGACAACATGAATACAGCTGCAGTCAAACGCATGCATATTAACTACATTCCAAAATGTAACATTGGCCCGCTACACACCAGCTCCGAGCGAGTTCGAGAATTCCGGTGTGTCAGCGGGCCATTGTCTTATCGATTGTACGTGTTCATACCATATAAATGGCCATGGAGAAATGCTTCCGGATTTACCAACCAATTCTCGCCAGGTATTGCCCTTTACAACGTGCGCTTTGAGATTTGAATGGAACAAATTTCTTTTAGGCGTCGAGTACAGGCGATAAGTGCTGAAAACAAACATATGTATATAAGGGACTGTATGATTTCTACTATATAAACTCTATAATGTACGAAAACCGAATAGACGGAAACAGAACAAGATGCAGTCGACTCACTAGTGCGCTATACACGTCGTAAGCCCTCGGCGAATTCACCGTTATCCCTACGCTTTACATACATTGAATTCACCGTGAGTTCTCTCATCATGTTTGTGTGGTACCTACATACCGGCCCAAGGCCTTGCAATTGACTTCTTCGTAGCGATGATAGTGTGATGGCCGCGTGGCATTAGAGGCTCCTTCTTTCCTGACAATCCTTCGCACATCTGCGGATTGCAAAACTTGATACGTTCTAAGCTTGGACGACAGTTGAGTGGATGAGGACAAGGAAGGAGCTTCTTCGGAAAAGGCGTTGGCGGCGGCACTCAGCGTCAAAACTGTCATCATCAGCATCCTCCACCAATAGAATCAACCCTACTAATGGCAAAACGTATGAAGTTATTATAGTGCGTGTACGTGGTAGAGTTATGTAAATGTAGAAGAGAAGAGTCGAGTTCCGTATCCTCCTCCTCCTCCTCCGTCCTCTTTCCCGGTAATAACTAATACGCAACCAAAACAACCAACAACCAAAACACCCAAATCGCACCCAACGTGGACTTCTTGAAAATAGGATCTGCCTAAATGGCACATACAAACAAAGTGGCGCAACAGACATTGTCGAAGCAACAAATGGGCCGGGTAGCATCATAATATTTGAGTCAGCGTTTGCAATAGGGTAGTGCGGGGTAATTTGGGGGTACAGGCGGTGCATAGTGGATGCGGGGTGCATGGTAATATCTACTTTGCACAGGCACATGGACAGACAGGCTAAGGCTGAGGCTGAGGTCTACCCCTCTGAATCCAATACCTAAGCCCTAAGCCTAAGCCTAGCCTGAGCTGAAGTCTGCCCAAGCACCTGCGCAAGACATATATTGCCATTCACCACCCAGCTCTCAGTGCCCAGTAACTTCAACACCTGGAATTGAAATCCATATTTTCCATGCGAATTCATGCTATTTTGTTTGAACGCCTATGACATTGGAAGTTTTCCATTTTTTTCGGTCACTCTAGACTTTTGTTGGATGCAAACATTACTTTGTTGGACCAACTGTCCCCACGCTACCCCACAATTTTGATAAGGGTATATTTTGATTGATTGATCATGGTTCTTCACACGCGCAACTAGTGTGTCATTTAGGCGGAGCTATTTTTTAGGAAGTCCACGTTGGTTGTTTTGGTTGTTGGTTGTTTTGGTTGCGTATTAGTTAATACCTCTTTGCCTCCCCTCCCTCCCAATCCATCATAGTCCCATCCCGCTCTTACACGTACTCTTCATAGAGCACGCGCTCCGCTTTGCTTCGCTGCGCGCGGCGGGCGGGCGACGTGCGCGCGCTCTAGGAGTACGTGGCTATTCGTCTCTCCGCGCTGCTGCAGTTATTACATTCATAACACCTGTGTGTGCACTTTTTTACAAAGTTGTCCAAATACGCAAACCATGCAAGAACTTGTGGCACTAAACTCCTCGACACATTGTTGCCTGGCAACCACAACAAATAACTGCTGAAATACCTAACTGAACCAGCCTTTTCCACAGGCATTGGCAATTTGCATAAACGAAATAAATCATGCGGCTGAAGATATCTCTGGCTCGAGAGCCGAAGCACAAGGACATGGTGAGCGCAGTCGGCTGGGCGAACAGCGACGAAGTCTACACGAGCGGCGACGATCACGTCTTGATGAAATGGAACCTGATGTCGGGCGAGAACAGCACTCTGGCAAACCTGCCGGATACCCTCTATCCCACTGACATTCACTGGTATCCACGAGGGCTGAGTGGAGCCGCCTCAGGCACCGGAAAGAAGACCGGCGGAAGCAGCAGCGACCTTTTCATTCTCTCCTCCACGGAAGGTGCGCATCGCTTCGCTTTGTACACGGTCTGCCTTGGGTCGTTTGCTTTACGCTTTCGCCGTTCTTTTGCAGGCAAATTCTACCTGATCTCCCGAAGCGGTCGTGTTGAGAAAACGGTGGACGCTCACAAAGGCGCTGTTCTCTCTGCCAGATGGAGCTATGATGGCACTGGCATACTCACAGGTTGTACACTGCACTGCGCCTTCTTGTACGCATGTGGATCAATATTTACTTTGTACATACACATTGGGAATAGGAAGTGAAATAAGTATTATGTAGTGCGGGCACCACATTGGCATCCGCAAGGTTTTTTGGGACCATACACAGTACACACACATGTTGTCAGCAGAAACAGTTGCGCCGACGTTTGCGCTTTCTGCAGCAAGGCATTGGCGGCAGCATAGGCATAGGGGGCGGAGGGGCCGGGACTCTGACCGGAACCGGAACAGGGACAGGAACAGGGACGGGGACCCGAATTGGTACTCGAACTGGTACCCTCTGTCGCACCACCACCGGAACGGGAACCGGGATTCTTATTGGAGGTCTTTGCACCAGCACTGGCACCGGCACCCGTACGGGAACCGGAACCGGACGTGGTACTGGCACCGGGATTCGGACCAGAACCGGAACAGGCTTCTCTACAGGGACACGAACCGGAATTCTCACTGGTACCGGCACGGGAACAGGCACTCTACGAATTACTGGCACCGGCACCTTGACGGGAACGGGAACTGGAATGGTCGGGGAACGGGAACTCGAACTGGCACGGCGACAGGCGGTGGGGCAGGCGGCAGAAGTGGAGGGAGAGCCGGACCGCAACAGCGTCTACCGCCTGAGCGTTTCTGTCGTGTAAGAGTGGGATATGAACGGCGATCATCCAATTGCACCGCAGCTGCTACCGCCATTGAAACTGTCACATGCAGTACAGCAATAAGAAAAAGTCTGAAAGTGTGATGGACTCAATCTGTTGGTATAAGTTGATCTCTTTCAAAAGATATGGGGGCACGGGAGAGGTTGTCTGTGGCTCTACTTCTCACCGTTCATTCATGCCGAATCAGTGGAGGTTCCTTAGGTGCAGATCGTAACGACGAAGAGTGGCAGCGACTGGGTTGATAACATTTATCGCTTTCTGACGATAGACTGCAACTGCTTTGAGTGAGAGTGTAAGTGTATTTTACTATAATGCACCCGTTTCTTTCGCACGATAGGTCGAAATGTGAAGCTACAACAACGCTATCATTATCGAAGGTATAGGTAAGGTATGCGATGCATAGGGGGGTACAAACACTGCCTCCGTGGAGTTCACTTTTTGTAAAGGGCGGCTGTCGCTGCACGTTGGTTCATTTCCGGTCTTAGGCACGATTACATCACAGTGTTGACACCTGACCTACCTCGCCTACCTACCGCCGGTTTCAGTGAACCGGTTGATAATTTTCATTTCGTACCCGGTTTCTACTTTGCCATAATGGCCGGGACATACTGTACGCACGCATGACAGATGTACGTTCGTTTATCACTTAGCACAGCAATTCATACGTAGACATTACAATAATTTGCGTAATACCTGCTCAGAGGAATATTCTCCTATCAAAACATACGTAGGACAACCCTGTGCAGTCCGCAGGGTTAGTGACACACAGAGTTACCGCGCTACAATACATAGAAGAAGAAGTTGCTTGCGGGCTTGCTTTGATTATCGTGGTCGTTCTTTTTGTTTGTATCCGCAGTTGGTGAAGATGGTACAGTCAAGGTGTGGTCTCGCAGTGGAATGTTGCGCTCAACGCTGGCTCAGCACGGTAGTCCGGTGTACGCTGGAGGCTGGGCGCCCGACAACACGGCTGTCGTCTATTGCAACTCCAAGCATCTGGTGATCAAGCCACTGCAGGCCAACACGAAGCCGACCAGCTGGAAAGCCCACGACGGCGTCGTACTCACGCTCGACTGGAATCCCTCCATGAACCTTATTGTTTCTGGAGGAGAAGATTGCAAGTACAAGGTACGTAATGCTCTGTACGTAATGTAGTGCATAAATAGGTAAAATAAGTACACACACACGTACGTACGCTGTACTACGCAAGTTGCAGGTATGGGACAACTACGGTCGACAGTTGTACGCATCTCAGACTCACGAGCATCCGATCACAGCTGTGGCCTGGGCCAACACTGGAGAGCTCCTGGCCGTCGGCTCCTTCCACACGCTTCGCCTTTGCGACAAAGCTGGGGTACCTCTACCTGTGTACTGTGTGTACGTGTACATACAATACAGTTCGCTTAACGCAGTACGTTACGTGGTACTCGTTATTACTGAATGGAAATGCTTATTGCGGTTTTACGTTTCGCTTCTAGTGGTGCCATTCACTGGATAAGCCTCGCGTTGGCAGCATTTTCAATTTACGATGGTCTCCGGATGGGACGCAGGTTGCCGGCGCCTGTGGCAGTGGACATGTTGTCTTTGGCAATGTCATCGAGAAGTATGCCAATGCTGGTTCTACCCATGTAATGTACAGTGCGTATGTACGTACGTACGTACATAGAGTGGGATGCAAGGGGGCGTGGAGAAAAGTGATGGGAAAAATCTCCTTTCATTTTATTGTTTAGGAGGGCGGAGTGGCACAATTTGGAAGCGGTGCAAACGAAACGGAAGACGGTGGAGATTCGGAATGTGAGCAACGACTCGCGAGAGAAACTGGAACTACGGGACAGGGTGACCAATATGGCGCTAGGTTGGGGACATCTGGTCGTCTCCACCGCCACCCAATGCGCCATTTACAGGTTCTTACGTGCTTACTGTTACTACTAACTGCCTAAATTTTTGCGCTTATGCGTACAGAATACGTTCGTTACGTACGGGATTGCTTGCTTGGCTTTACAGCTCCAAGAACTGGAATACACCGACATTCACCGATCTCAAAGAAGGCAGTGTTTCATTGATTCTATTGGCCTCAAAGTAAGCTCGTTTCATTTTGCGATAAGGCCCATGCGGTTCCATTTATCCCTAATTTACAGGGTGTTTCTTATGGTTGACGGAGGTCACGTGCTGGTGTGCACGTATGATGGTCGGACACAGTGCTCCATCAAGTTCGCTGGCATGCGAACCGAAGTTCTCAACGATCGCAGCCTCGCATTGTCAAACGACGCGGTGGCGGTGAAGGATAAATCGGACGAGAAGCTCATTCATGTGTTCGACACGACCACGGGCAAGGAAATCGGACAGGGAAAAATCAAGCACACGGTAAACTTATATGAAAATCGCAGCGCTTCAGTAATCGGTAGCGCTTCTGTAACCTAAAGGAACTTAGAACTTTTGCAGCAGGATATTATTGAAATTGCCATCGATCAATGCGGACATGCCAGCGAACGACGAGTGGCTTTTATCGATAAAAACAACGATCTGTTCTTATCATCCGTGAAGAGCTACGGCAGCGCTCAGAAAATAATCAAAATTGGTATTGAAAATATTCTTTTATCTAGAAAATATTTCTTTCAGCTTTTCTGCCAGCTTTGCTTTTCTGCCAGCTTCTGCCAGCGCTTTTCTTTTATCAGGCTCTGTGGTCCAAAATATTCGATTCAACGACGCCACAAATATGCTGGTGGCGCTTCAGGATACGAAACTACTGGTTTATGCTTATCCTTCCACTGCATACGTTGATAAGGAACTACTGAGCAAGACCGTCATCGAGAAGGAGACCAGGTCGGTCTAGTGAGGAATACGTACGTACTAGTACGTACGTGTATTGCTACGTTGTGTCACTTTTTATCGTGTGTGAATGTACAGTACAAAAAATGTACAAAACGTACCGTAAAGCTTGACAGGAGAGTCAGAACACGGGTATGCACGGTACAGTTCCGCCAGTTTGCTGTGAATTTTTTTAATTGAAGTGTGAAGTAATACATGTGGCGTGAATTGCGGTGAACGTAGCCTACATTACATACTACCCATTTTTAGCGCAGAAGCCATACAAAAGTAACGTACTGTATGCACTTTTGATTATCCTGCTTGCATGATTTTGCTTGCAGTGAATTTGGAAAAGCTCCGTTTCTGGTGAGTTTTGTTGGCTGTCAGGTGACGGTTCGACGAAGCGATGGGTCGTTGATAGCAAATGGTATCGCTCCCTTTCCTCAAGCTCTTCACTTCTACGTTGAGCAACGAAAGTGGGATTTGGCATTGAAGCTGTGTAGATTAATCAGAGTGAGTGACAAAATGCACGCTAATTGTATGTACAATACTTGTTGGACCTGTGGCACGCGCAAGAAAGCTGCGTATTTTCGCAGGATGAGAAATTATGGGCAACGCTAGCGGCTATGGCTTCCTACTTCAAGCACTTGAACACTGCTGAAATTGCCTATGCAGCCATCAACGAAGTGAGCAAATTCATCTGGACAGTACGTACAGCAAATAAGATACGGTTCACTGTCATGTAGGCGGCGACGTACTACAGTTCACATCTTTTTCAGGCGGAAAAGGTGTTCTATTTGCGCACAATTCGCGCAATCAATAACAAGGATGTGAAGAACGCAGAACTGGCTCTCTTCTGCGGAAATGTACAGGAGGCGGAAGGGATGCTCTTGCAGTCGGGGCACATCTTTCGAGCTATCATGCTCAATGTCACCTTGTACAAGTGGGACAGGTATAAGTCATGGACGTAATGTGCCAGGACTCCATAATAGAGAAGGACTAGATGTAAAGTTTCCCAAGTCTGGGGGACGCCTTTTGCGGGCGTAGCTCTGCACGCGCTTTTTTCACACTTTCATAGTCCTTCTTAATTTTTTGAATCTTGGATGTGCCAGCCTATCTTATCAAAGTGGCTTCTTTTCGCATCCAGGGCTCTCGAGCTTGCCCTGAAGCATAAGACTCACGTGGAAACTGTCCTGGGCTACCGGCAAAAGTTTCTCGAAGATTTTGATCGAAAAGAAACCAAGCAGCTCTTCATCAAGCATTCTCATGAGGTGCGTTTCACATACGTCAGCATCTTCGTAGGCAATGCACTTGTCTCTTAGCTACATACATGTATTTGTACACACACCTAGTAATATATGTTATGTTTTGTTTAGGTAGAAGTGGACTGGGATCAAATTCAGGAAAATCTTCGAACAGAGTACGAAAGTGAAAAGCCTTCGCAAAAGTGACGCTGACACCTAGCATTGTATTAAAAAGCCGAGGTCCTGAAACTTTCGTCAACTGTTTGTAAATAGTGCTCAGGACGAAGCTTAGATACAGTACTTATGTGGTAGCATATTGCTCTTGTAAACTGATAATACTTTCTGCTAAAAAAAAATTAAAAATCATTTCTCTTGAGAGGTAATTTTCCGTTCATTTTAACCTCACACTTGAGCCACGCAAGGCGAAGCGCAACGACACATCACGACGCATCCCGTACATATCTTTTTTTATTCCGATTCGTTCCCCTTTGTCGTCGCCGATCGGACGAAAATAATATGAAGGCCTTGTGGCTACTGATGATCAGCGTAAGCGACCACCATGGATTAGGCTAGTAGGGTACTGTGGGGTAAACCCGGCCACATAAGCTCCTTTGAAGTTGATGTTTATTTTTAGCAAACGATGAACCAAGTAGTTCATTTGAAAGGGGACGCACATGCAGCCCTGCAACTTAAAGGCAAAGGGTCCTCTAACACCGACCTTCAAATTTAAAGTTCAAACCAATTTTATCATAAACTATATTTTTAACCGAGTCTTTTGCAAAAAAACGCTTTTCAAAATTCCTATCCGTTCACGAGTTATTTGACCATAAAAGTCGACTACGGTAGTGTACCTACCGTAGTGGTTCCCAAATCCGTCTTCAGTACTAAAAACTTGATTGAACTTTGCACACCTACAACTCGTGAACGGATAGGAATTTTGAAAAGCGGTTTTGCAAAAGACTCGGTTAAAAATATAGTTTGTGATAAAATTGGTTTGAACTTTAAATTCGAAAGTCGCTGTTAGAGGAACCCTTGCCTTTAAGGTGTCCGGGTTTCCGCATGGCCGGGTTTACCATACCCTACCCCTTGTAGTGTACGAGTGTACACATTATGTTGCATGTATTTGTATACATATTGTTGTACATGCTGTTGTGTGCCATCATTGGCGTTGCAGTTGTTTGTGGCGTCATCTGTGGAGAGATGCAACTGTCGGGTGAGCAAAGCACTGATCGATCTATTGCTGGACAGCAAACAAAAGAGACCTGTAACCCCCGAAGATGTGGAACGTATGGAACGGCTGCGAGACATCTATGGTCATCTTCTGATGAGCGGACCTGGAAAAAGTTTGTATTATATAGCCTACCTATAACAAACTTCCTGATAAGGCGATGAACTTCGTACAAGTGTAGGTATACGTTATACCAGGACTCCATAATAGAGAAGGACTGCGAGCATCTGCGAACAAACGGCGTGCGCAGAGCTACGCCCGATAAGGGCCAAAAGCGTCCCCCAACTGGGACCCCCGTCCCCCATCTGGGGGACGTCCCCCAACTCGGGGACACCGTTCCCCAACTGGGGGACGCTGGAGGCGACACTCAGCCACATAGTAGGAGGCGCCGCAAAAACTCATAAACTTGATGTTTCAAGTTTATGCTACACCTGAGCCAGGTCGGTGTTTACCCAGGCAAAAAGGTGTGTACAGAATTCTGCACGCACCTTAGAATGCTGGGTAAACACCGACCTGGAGCTCAGCTCACCGCCCAGGTGTAGCATAAACTTGAAACATCAAGTTTATGAGTTTTTGCGGCGCCTCCTACTATGTGGCTGAGTGTCGCCTCCAGCGTCCCCCAGTTGGGGGACGGCGTCCCCGAGTTGGGGGACGTCCCCCAGATGGGGGACGGGGGTCCCAGTTGGGGGACGCTTTTGGCCCTTATCGGGCGTAGCTCTGCGCACGACTGTTGTTCACAGATGCTCAGTCCTTCTCTATTATGGAGTCCTGGTTATACTGACATCTAGAGGAATTTTTATAAATTCGTTCTACTGTACAAGGTTTCTTTGTAAATTCTACAGGAAAGTATTTTGGGAGGAAGAGAGCCACCGAGACCGAAGCTGACCGACCGCCCAAAACCTGGGTATCAGCGAGGGGTGTATCAGTAGCAATCAACGCCTTTGTGGCTGCATCTCTATTCTCTGTTCGGCTTTGTGGCTCAACATGAATACACAGGGATTTTCATATGTATAATGTTAATAATGCCGAAAAATAATGCCGACAGTAATACATACCTTCCGTCTTAGAGGGCTGTATGTACAGCTGAAGACAAAGGCTACAAAGGCTATAATACACAGTTTGAGAGCTAAAATTTTACACGGCTTGCCTGGCAATGCCGACTCGACTGATTTATTAGTATACAACTATACAAAGCTCTTTTGGGTGACATTTCGGCTGGTCATTACTCGGGAGCAACCTTGCGAACACCAAAAATATTTTTGCGAACACCCAGAACAACAACTGAAATAGTAAATTCGTAACAAAACGACAAATACCAATATTTTTTACAAATACTACTCAGACTGTATTGCACGGTATAGGCTAGGGCAATTGCCAATAGGGCATAGAGCACCTGGCAGACCCCAGCAGCCGCAATCCGTTGTGCCACCTACTTACATCCCTGGCTTATGACTCGGCAAACGCCTGTTGGGAGCTCGTCCGTCGCGCAGCGGTTATGGCAGTTGGAGCGAAGTGGCGGACACGCCAGCCCTCGTGTCACTCGGAAAGAGAAAGTTTTGGAACGGGAAACGAGCTGAAAAACGAAAATTTTGGAACGGGAAGCGAGCAGACAAACGCAAGTTTTGGAACGGGAAGCGAGCAGACAAACGCAAGTTTTGGAACGGAAAGCGTTCGTTCTAGCCGTCGCGATAATTGTGACAGACAAGGCCAGTCACGACTCTTGTTCTGACGCTTATGACAGCGTGTGTAGTGTACGCTGTACGTACGTATGTTATACATAAAGGCAGGTGAAGCTTTGGTTCGAATTCGAAGTGCTTATAACAATCTAAAGTACATACATACATACATAGGATTAGGCAGATTTTCGATTTTCATGGTAAAATGTCTACAGTAAACAGTACCAAACCAAAAGTCAAGGCATTTGTGTATAGGTAGGGTAGGTATATAGATAAAGTACATATGTAGCACTTTATGGCTATCCATCCATCAAAAGCCAATAATTTTTCACACGTTTTCAGTTCACGATTGGATGCCGTGCCTGTACTCCATAGGAACTAGTGTATAGCACCATGACCGTGGCAGTAAACCACCGCGAACGCTTACATAACATACACACTCGTACGTACGTAATTACTGCTTTGTGTACGTACGTACCTACCGTACATGCATTACGTAGTATACATACTGCAATGCACTACGTAAATAATGCACACATACCTAACTGTATCTATCTGGGCATATCAGTATCAAAACGTACCAATTTACGTAACGTACGTACGTATAGCGATTCACGCCCGATTGATTACAGAACTGCACATAGAGTACGTATGTATTTGTTTATGAGGGTGCTAACTGTTTCTGAGGCTGCTCTGCTGCGACGGCTCTTTGCTCTTCGCTGAAGCCTCCGTCGTCGCCGGCGCTGTGGTGATGGTGCTCTTCCTTCTCCCTGTAGATCTGCCACAGCGCCTGTATGACGTCTCCGGTGAGGAGCTCGCCTCCGGTGCCCTGCACCATGCGAATGAGCAGGACGCCGTCGGGTCGCAGGTGGTGGCGCACGAACTCGTCCAGCTCCCGCTCCTCCTCCTCGTCCGGCGCCCGTTGCAAGCACTTGTAGACGCGCAGATACTTGGCGACAAACGCCTTGCGCGACTCACCCGACAGACTGGACACTGTCCAGTACAGGAAACTCAGCACCGTCAGCACACCCAGCAGAACAAACCACCACCTACGATGTACACACACACATCACGTGGAACGTACTGTATGTACAGTATCTACACTCGGGCTACGCATACCAGAAGAAAATGTAAATTTTTTCGTTGAACATGTTGATCATAAGGACGCATTGAACGGTCCAGCGATGAATATTTCCAAGACGACGAATCTGCAAAGTTTAGCAGTCTTAGTTGGTTGGTATTGCAGACAAGCTCAGTGGAACAACACTCATCCATTGTATTGTGCAATGTGCATTACAAACGTGTTACGTACTGGAAAATCGCACATGGTGACCCTTGGAAAATGGCTCGATTCCTGCCACTGAACACCATTAGCTATATCACGAAGAATTTCGAAGCCCCACAACTTGTACTTGGGACCGAGGAAGGCATTGAGTATGAAGAATTGTGCCACCACATTCAGAATGTACAGAAGCTTCACAAATAGGTACATGCCGGTGATGTAGTTGCCGTAGTATCGCCCATAGAATACGTGGCCAAACAGATGTCCTGCAAGTTTTGTTCACATCATATGTAATGTAATAATCTTTCTGACGAACGTCATCGTTATGTCCAGCTGCTTCAGAGCCAGAGGTGCTACATAGACTAACGTACTGGAGGCCTACAGTACCTGATGGCTTAAGATTATGCTGCATGTCTAGGGCTTCCTGGAGATGGGATGCAGTTTTGGAACCAGTTGCCTTGCGAGCGTCGCATTCACCGCACTTCTTTCTCTGTTTTCCCGCCGACTTCAGCAGTTCCTTGACTGATATACCTGAAACAAAGATACGTAACATATCATGAGCAATACGGCGACGCCGCGGCCGACCCTTCAACAGTCAGACACGTCGGAAAGTAAACTATTGATCCATCGGTAAATTCTCTGAAATTAACATACAATCACGAGAAAAACCCACCAGACAGCTCGTCGAGACCCGTCCAAATATATCTGGGAAGGGCAAACAGAATGGCTTGTGCCACCAAAGCAATCGGAACCCACTGATAATAGTCGACTTTGTGTAACTGCGACTCTCTGTCCGAGTAGTCGTGGGGGAAATCATGCTGCAGCGGCAAGAAATAGGTGCTCTTCACGAAACAGTATCGTTCAGTGTACTCTTCCCATGAGTTGGTAAACTGCTTCGGCACCCAACACTGTATCGGCTCCCCAATGTATAGCATCCCGGCTAGGGTGAACGCAGCAATCAGCAGCATCATCGGCGTCAATTGATAACTCAACTGATCAATCATATCACCAGAATCTGGCGACGATTTGATAGCACTCAGCACTGAATCGCTCAAAAAACTTAGGGTCGCCATAACCCCGAGATATTACTTTTTCGCTCGTTCGTGGTTACAGTGTTTGTATGCAGCTGTCATCAAAAGCTCGCAACGGTAAAAGTATAGTATCAGATGGCAGATGCATGCGATGCGCCGTACAACTAGATACAGTAGATATGTAGCTTTTCATTTGTAAAAAAAACAAACGGGTAGCAGCTAATGGAACTGGCTACTACTTTGACCGCAGTTAATGCTTCATGTCTATGTCTATACATACAAACAAGTCGTGTGTCAGCCAGGTACCACGCAGCATGCAGACTGACACACAACTGACAGTACGACTACAAAACATTGCATTATGTATGTAGCAAAAGAGAAGTTGCAGAGCGAACACGTTGGTTCAGCAGTGCGTGAAAAGCATACCCTCTAACGTGCGGTCGTGGTCGTGCATTCAGTGCTGAGCTAAGTACGTAGGTACCGGCTTTATGTTGAATGTTCAGTTCACAAGCGTACAGCATAATGGCACAGTACATACGTCATGTATGTATGTAGTACAGTACGCGCGTGTCCAGTACGGGCTTTGCTTACAGCACTTGTCCATCAAAATAAAGGATTATATGTACACTGACAGAACAGAACATTAAGCCGCCCAGCATACTTTCGCGTGAGTGACATGTAACTGTCGCGCTGTGACACCATGACCATCAATGGAGTGATGTTGTTGGGAAGCGGTACAGATGTCAGTCAAGTCAAATTGTTTGGGTGGGATGAGTTGTATATTTGAAGCTCGTACCTGTCTGTCTGCTTGCAAAGCGCCAGACAACCGAAGGAAGAAAGAACATGATGGCTTGAATGATCAGTACGAAATGGACCCACTGATAATAGTTTAGCTCTGCGTCGTCTCTTTTCCTGTAGTCGTCTGAGATTTCGTCTCGATAGCGCAGAAAGTACGTGTTTTTCACGTAGCAGTATGACTCGGCGTAGGATTCCCAGGAGCCGGTGAACTGCGGTGGGAACCAGCATTTGATGGGTGCGCCGAAGAACAAGCTGCCAATCAGCGTTCCGGCAGTAATTAGAAGCATCATCGGAGTGAAGTGATAATTCAAACGATCTATCAGATCGTGTCCAGCGTAGGGACGGAACTTAGTCAGGTGAAGCAGAACCTCGATCGATTTATCCATTCTTTTCGCGTCGTTATTTTGAAGGGTTTAATTGCAAATGCTTATTTATGGTTTGTTACAGTGATAGACAGGTGACACATTGATGCCGGAGAGAGCAGGGCACATTCTCCATTCGGTGACAAATCCAACTACCCAACCGAACGAATTTCGAAAACTTGTATTGCACACACTTCTCGTTTATAGGCGCAAATTTTGGCAGACCGGGAGTCACCTCGTTCACATGCTGTAGGGAGGGAGGTGATTTTCGTTTGTATGTACAATATGTACGTTACACCAAGCCATGCCTCGACTCGAATAGTTCAGCGTCGATGCATGCACGACGGGACGTCCAGAAGGACCAGAGACTGGTGGAAGTGGGAGTAATAGTGTATGTACACATACATACGCATACACAACCATGCATGGCACATAGTAAGTAACGAAGAAACATCATACGGAAGGCATGCACATACGTATGTACTACGTACACGTAGCGAGGGGCGCGTCGTACATACGTAGTTTTGGTTATTATCATAACCATCTCACACACAGAACGCTCAAGCAAAGAAAAGCACCCGGTCGGTAATCGGTCTGTGTCAGTTCTGGTTGTGCGTGGCGTGAGCATCCAACGGGCCACACGGTGAAAAGAAAGATTTGCAGCTTGGATGGGTTATGGGTTGGCTTTTTGCAAGAAAGACGAGAACTTGTCCGTATACGGGGAATCAAGTTATTAAAGGGGAACTTTGGGCGGAATGTTCGGAGTAAGCCTGCATGGATCATTCGATAGAGCTTGAAAAATGCTTCAAAACGCACCAAGTCCCATCCCTCTACGTTGCGTCGTTCTTGAGTTAGAGGCAAAAATTGATCTGTGAACGGGAAAATGCACGCGAGAGCATGTAGCTCGCTAACCATTACACCAATTGGCATAATTTTGCTACCACCATATGCTCCACGCGGAGTTCTACATTTTTGTTGTATAAAGTTTTGCTGTATCATCACTGCCTGTGGCATGGGAAGCCAAAAACCGTGTGTAATTGCGCTGTTAAACACATATATTTCATGGACCTATGAAATGTGTTTAACAGCGCAATTACACACGGTTTTTGGCTTCCCATGCCACAGGCAGTGAAGATACAGCAAAACTTTATACAACAAAAATGTAGAACTCAACGTGGAGCATATGTTGGTAGCAAAATTATGCCGATTGGTTTAATGGTTAGCGAGCTACATGCTCTCGCGTGCATTTTCCCGTTCACAGATCAATTTTTGCCTCTAACTCAAGAACGACGCAACGTAGAGGGATGGGACTTGGTGCGTTTTGAAGCATTTTTCAAGCTCTATCGAATGATCCATGCAGGCTTACCCCGAACTTTCCGCCCAAAGTTCCCCTTTAAAAAATAATGAATCATGCATGTTTCGGAGTGGCAGGAAGATTGGAAGCACGCGTACATTTGTTGAAGATATAAAAAACTAAATGTTGAAGCTGGTTACCTGATTGGGTTGCAGCAAATCTCCAAAAGAAATTTGGGATGATGAAGAGAGCTGCCTGAACCACAAACATGATAGGAACCCACTGATACCACCCGATCCTGTCCCTTTCGCGATCTTCGTAGTCGTGAGAAAAATGTTGATGCAACGGCAAGTAATATGTGTGTTGGATGAAGCAGTACGTTTCCGCATACTTTTCCCATGACGGTCTAAATTGTGCTGGAACCTGCAAACAAATAAAAAGTGGCATTTTTATACTTGACTGACTCCCCCGTAAAGTACGTACGTAATTACTGTTCTTTCGTACGTAATTGTGAATTTAGAACAAAGCCATTTTAGTTTACTTTACAGTAATTGGACCGGAGAAAAATATCAGCCACTCACATAGCACTGAATAGGGTTTCCAAAATATTGCTTTCCGATAAGCGTTATCCCACAGATCAATAACATCATCGGCGTCATCTGGTAGTGTAGACGATCGATTGTATCACCGCTATCATAGCGACGCTTGATCGTCTTGAACAAGGCTTCACCGAACACAAATTTCATTGTGACAAACTGGCACGGCACACAGCACGTGTATTGTGCAGCCTACTGGCTTGCTTCTGCTGCTTGCTTGATGTATACGGCTAAGATACGGTTTTCACCTGTAAACCGGAGAAAAATTTGGTCAGCAAAGAAAATATGGTTTACCACCAGCAGCTACCCAGCAATACAAGATCCAGAGGAAATGCAGTGAGAAAAAGAAGCTCTGACTATTATAGCAAGCATATAGCTAAGCTATAGGTGTTGAAAGTGCTTTTCTGTGGTGAGCGCGCACATGCGCTAGTGAATCAGAAAAATAAGCAGCGAGGTACGATCGATCGAGAAATCATCCGAATTTTCCGTATATCGACCGGGAACTGTACCTAGGTACCTACATGAGTAGCGTATTTAGAGCGGATTACAAAATTGTTACCAAATTTGTAAGTAGCGTTTAATAGAGCGGATTACAAAATTTTTACCGAATTTGTATACATTACAACCAGAAAAAAATACATACGCAAAGTATTTGTGGTATTAGCAAGAATATTAGGGCCCCTAGCCAAAAAGAGGCAAAAAGCAGCAAATAATAAAAAATTATTGCATCAGACTCCAGAGGATAGCCTACTGTATGCGAACGTCGCAACAAACACAATACCGACAGGGCAATTCGTGGTGCACGTTCAACATGGGAAACGTCAACAACGGCAAGCCAAGGTCGTCGAAGAAAATTCTATCACACTCAGGAATCATACTCCAACTCCAACGCTGCGTTCGCGCATGAACAGAATATGTGGATGCAAGAAAGTTTCTGGCTGAGAAAGTTTGCGAGCGAGGCCAAAGGAGGACGACTAAAACTGCAACACTGTAAGAAGTCATGAAACAAAACAACAACGAAGCGAAGTGGTAGAGCAAGAAATCCTGCATGCGCATAAAATGTGTAGTTGGTGGCGGCGGTTCTGGACTTGATACATATATGCATGCATGCACGTGCGCACTACCGCTTAGATGCCATCAAATGTGTCAGACCGAGCAAAAACTAAGCGTGATGGAGTAGGTTATCTTACACAGTTGCACCAAATCCTTGGTTTCATGGGCTTGTGGGCCCGACGGGGGAGCGAGTTTCAGTGCAATTTCAAGCAACGAGCCATCTTCTTCGTCAAACGTGAAATTGCGCCGCCTACTACCTACCGTAACCACAACAAAATTGCGACATATCGCGTTAGACGTAAATAACGGCAGCGTGAACATACGATCAAGAATGTTTAACGAAACAAGAGAAGAAGATGGGATGGACGCATGGACCGTTCCATGGTGTTGAGTCACGCGTTATCTGTCCTTGGTAAGAAACAGAAAGACGACAGATCGCCGCAGACCAGCGGCAGCAGCAAGCGAAAGATCGAAAGAATTAGCCGAGACTGTAGTCAGTTGACCAAGTCGATGGCTTCGACAGAAGAAAGCGCAGGCAGCGTTCCGGAGAAGAAGCGAAAAACGGACGAAGATTCTCATGAAGAAGAGACAGCGACAGCAGCAGCAGCAGTTGGAGGCAAAGGAGAAGGCGACTCAACCGACACCGCTGATGCAGAGTTACCCAAGGGATGGGAGAAACGAATGAGCCGATCTTCTGGTACATTCTTATGACAGTTGCAGTCGTTCTGTATTGTCGGTGTCCAAGAGAAAAGACCTCGGCCTGTGGCCGCGCTGCGTCAGATAGTAGGAAAGAAAACACAGTACTACAAAAAGCGCCGCGTTCACCAGACGTCCGTAACGGACGTCGTCCGTCCGTAAATCCGTAACGGATGTACCTAGGAGTACATGGCACACCGCAAACAACCATGTACTCCTAGATACGTCCGTTTTACGGATTTACGGACGGACGACGTGGACGCCCGTTACGGACGTCTAATGAATGCGGCATTATACTCCTTTTCGCCTTTGATAAAAGTGCTACTATCTTTCACAGCGCATCGACAGACCGGGTGTACCGCCGTACCGTGGTATTTATTTACCGGTGCATGGCTCCATGTAAAAATTGAGACGTTATATGTGGAGCTATGCATGCGACATTTTTAGTTTTGCTAATATAGGGCTATGCACCGGTAAATACGGAAATTTCTGTTCGGGAACCGACTACAGTACGAATCTGCACTAACTAACACCAAGGATTTGGAGTAACAGGATGGGTTGCTCTGAAGAAAATCCCGCAAACGAAGTTGCTGTCAAATTATGCTGCACTTAGCACGGCGACAGCGAAACAGAGCGAAGCCATGGGTCTGGGGTCCCATACGAACAAATACTCGAAATCGATCAAAGATTTTCGGGAGGAAAAAATTTTTCCGAAAATGACGTCATTTCCCAGAGATCCAGGCCGTTTTCAGCCAAAGAGGCCAAAAAAGAGCAAATCCAGCACCTTCAGGGGCCTATATCTCGACAACGACGTTGAGACAGAAAGTTGCCGCCATAGTGAAACCTACCCGCAAATATCCCCTCTTTCACCCCGTACCATTGACAGACCGCTAGTTAAGGCCTAACACTATTATTGAGCCATATCTTTTCTTTATCATGAAATTCACCAACCAGAAATTAATTTTTCCTTTGATATCAGACCACCACTAGATGCGCCTGATCAAGCTGATTCCGAATATGCCACTGGTGTCTGCAAAATTTGCATAATATAAGGAGTTATGGCCCTCCAAAGTGCCCCTACTTTCCAAAAATCGCGATTTTTAGCTTTTCTAAATTCATAAGGGGTTAAATTTTTAAACAAATTTTTATGACCTAGTTTTATGCGTAGAATCCGAATTTGAACTTGATTTTTCCATTTTCCCACATTTAAGGCCTTATTTTTGCCATTTTCTACTTTTTCAGACTTCAAATCGTGAAAATAAGGCCTTAAATGTGGGAATATGGAAAAATCAAGTTCAAATTCGGATTCTACGCATAAAACTAGGTCAGAAAAATTTGTTTAAAAATTTAACCCCTTATGAATTTAGAAAAGCTAAAAATCGCGATTTTTGGAAAGTGGGGGCACTTTGGAGGGCCATAACTCCTTATATTATGCAAATTTTGCAGACACCAGTGGCATATTCGGAATCAGCTTGATCAGGCGCATCTAATGGTGGTCTGATATCAAAGGAAAAATAAATTTAAAGTTGGTGAATTTCTTGATAAATAAAAGATAAGGCTCAATAAACGCGTAAGGCCTTAACTAGCGGTCTGTCAATGGTACGGGGTGAAAGAGGGGATATTTGCGGGTAGGTTTCACTATGGCGGCAACTTTCTGTCTCAACGTCGTTGTCGAGATATAGGCCCATGAAGATGCTGGATTTGCTCTTTTTTGGCCTCTTTGGCTGAAAACGGCCTGGATCTCTGGGAAATGACGTCATTTTTGGAAAAAATTTTTTCTCCCGAAAATCTTTGATCGATTTCGAGTATTTGTTCGTATGGGACCCCAGACCCATGGCTTCGCTCTGTTTCGCTGTCGCCGTGCTAAGTGCAGCATAATTTGACAGCAACTTCGTTTGCGGGATTTTCTTCAGAGCAACCCATCCTGTTACTCCAAATCCTTGCTAACACCACACAAAAAATAACTCAGGATCTAGCCAACGTAGCGCAAAGCGGTTAAAAATATCTCGATAAGTTTCAGCGGGATTGAAAATAAAAAAACCGCATGCGTCTACGTGCCCTCTGTGTCGAGAAATCGCCAATTTCCTTAAGTACTAAAAATGTACACTTTTTTCGATTATTCAACATAAATGAACAAGCCGCAAAAATTTTTTCATTAAAATTAGCCTATCCTATGTAAAATTTGGCGTAGATTTCAGTAATAGTATCGTTGATCCAAAAAATGTAACCCCTAACCAAACATTTTCAAAAATCTACAAATTTTGCAAAATTATATACTAGGGGTTAAATTTTTTTAAAACACCGATACTGTTTTTGAAATCTACACCAAATTTTACATAGGATAGGCTACTTTTAATGAAAAAGTTTTTGCGGCATTGTTCATTTATGTGGAATAATCGAAAAAAGTGTACCTTTTCAGTATACCAGCCACCTACGGCCAGCTTCGCTGGCTTCTTCCTCGCAGTTACTGTGCGTTCTGCAGAAGTAGGAAAATCCGTTATGTATATGAAGAGA
>JASAMW010005958.1:0-17098 GCA_030247985.1 Epsilonema sp. ZAB3_2
TGCATAATAATTCGTTGCTGCTGTTGTTTCCTATGCCAACGATTAGTATTCGAGACGTGATATACTGTAAGTACCGATTTCGATGGTTGTGTATGAGATTGCTATGAACCATGAAGTTTACTTTTGTACGTTGTCGAGACACTTTTCTTTGTGCCTCGTACAATGAATGAAGATATGATGTAAACTTTTGTCATATGGCAACTTAACTTGTCTGGGTTGATTGGTGGCTCATGGCGCGTTCACCAGACGTCCGTACGGACGTACGTCCGACGTATCTACATACATAACCAAGTACTCCTAGATCGTCCGACGAATTTAGGAGTACACGATTTATGTATGTAGATACGTCGGACGTACGTCCGTACGGACGTCTGGTGAACGCGCCATCATAAGTCATGAGTCCTGGATTCCCAACTTGGCTGTGATTGCCACCCTAATTTATCAGGGTTACCTTCTTTGGTTTGCATATCGTACAATACCGTGTGAGTAACTTACAGTGGTGTTTTATGATGGTGCAGCTGTTGTGATAGAAGGATCGAAGATGCCTATCGAGGTTTCAGCTCGCTTACTTCGAAAGGGTGGCGTCTATTTGGCTGGGGAGACGGTCGAATGCGAAGTGACAGTTCATAATAAGAGCGAGAAAGGGTAAGCCAATACATGTGCGGAAAGGGCGAAACATCAAACTTACGAGTTGGCCCGGCGGCGGCGTTTTGTATGGTGACGAAGGGTTTCGTATGAACTCGTAAGAATGATGTTTCATGCATTTTATATATTCCGCTTGCTCTATTTTGTCAGGTCGGCACCGGAAACGCTGGCCTGGTGCAGTGTGCAGATTCACTGCCAAGAGATTCTGAATCAGCACAAAATTCGGCTGGATCGAGCCGCCGAATTGGAGCGGAACAAGACGGCCAGACTTAGCGGCGCCACCTCTTTCATCCCTGCCAGCGGTAAGAGCCATAATACCGCGTTCACCAGACGTCCGTAAATCCGTACGTCCGTCCGTTCGTCAACCCAACCCCACATCAACCGTATGCGGGTTGACGAACGGACGTCTGGTGAACACGCCATAATAGTAGGTGCTGATGCTGGCAATAGGGCGCTGCACACGTAGCGAGAAAACTCGCCGGGGAATCCCCGAAAGTACATATGCGATGAAGCATAGGGAGAGGCCGGTAAATTCGGGAGTTTGAAACTCACCGCGAGTGAACACGTGAGAAGAATTTCGCCCGTGGGAGCAAGTGAGAATGCTCAAAACGCAAAGCAGAACTCGTCACCGTGAATTCATTAACCACGTGTATATTGGCAAAACATAAAAAATGCCCTATGCATAGCCCCCCCCCCCCCCCTATGCATAGCCCCATATGTACTGTACAGTACCTGAACCTACCTACATAAGCTGGTCATAAGCTACCCATAGCCACTCCCACACCAAGCTAAGATGCCTATAAGCCTGCTTGGGGTGTATTGTACTAGAACAACCCTGTTTTGACCTCATTAAGCAGGCTTATAGGCATCTTAGCTTACCTTATTAAAATGCCTCACTAAGCTTACCTTTAGCTTACCTCATTAAAATGCCCTAAAACATGTGCTTTTGACCTAAAAAATATGCCTCTGTGCACCTCTCAAAAACATAAAAAATGGCCCATGCCAAGCCCCCCCCCCCCCCCCCCTATGCATAGCCCCCCCCCCCCCCAATGCATACCCCCATATGGGACCTCTCAATTTTTGCATACCCCATGGGGCTATGCATGGGTAAATACGGTATTGTTCGTATTGTCAATAGTGTTGCAGGTGAGAACGGCTTCACAATCTTCGCATCCTGTCCCACGATTCTCTTTTGCGATCTGGACCTTCTCCCAGGAGAGACGAAGCGCTGTACGTATGCACTATCCACCATATGCAGTAAGGCGATTGGGTTGGTCGATGACGACCCCGCGATATTTAGTGAACGTGTGGATCGGTGTCTGCGGGGTCGTCGACGTCATTTGTTGTCAATTCTTTTTTCACTCGCTCCTTTGACGCTTCCAGATGATTGAACAAGGTCGACGACCCCGCAGACACCGATCCAAACTTGAACTAAATGCCGTGGGGTCGCCATCGACCAACCCAATCGCCTTACTGCATATGGTGGATATGCGTGTACGCCGCCCGTTTATGCTTCAGCATTTTTTCTAACCGTAGGGTACTGTGGGGTAAACTCTGCCATGGGGTGACCCGGCCACCTACGCTCCTGATCTTGCTGTTTCAGCAAATGATGAACCAGTTAGCTCATTTGAAAGAGGAGAGTTCAAGGAATCGATTGATATCATACTCGTCTCAATCGGTCCATCAGCTGCTGAGATATGTAGCCCTGAAACTTAGGTGGTCGGATTTTCCCAATGGCCTGGTTTACCCCGTAGTACCCTACCCTATGTATGTCAACTGATGATTGCAGTTGCATACGCGGAACCGCTTCCCACTGACGATATCCCGCCTTCTTTCCGTGGCCAAGCAGTGAAGTATGTGTACAAACTTACAGTGGGTGTCCAGCATCTTCATTCGCCCGTTCAGTTACTGCGATTGCCACTCAGAGTGCTCGTTTTTAACGGTACTGGCTATTTTGTAGTGCAGTACAGTACGTAGTACGTACCGTCAAGGGCCATACATTATGTACGTAATCAATCATTGCCACTGATTACTAATCATTAGGGTGCTACTGGCTACTAATAATCATTGTTTGTAGTACAGTACAGTATGTACGTACCGTCAAGGGTATGCAATGAATAGTAGCCAGTATGCTTGCTGCGCAGCAATAGTAGACCGGCGGGCGGATCGATAATGCGTTGGTGATGCTCTCTTTGAGCGCTCGCAGCCCAGCGCAAGGAGTGACCAGAGAAAATAAACGCCTCTCCTCCGTCTAGTATTATCTCGACCTCGAGGCTACTATACCTTACTTATGATTAGTAATGGTAATTATCAATAGTAGGTGGTCTGTAGTAAGTTTGTACGTGATACCCAGTTCAGTACATACGGATACGAACCTTTACAGGCTTATCTCACGTGTGTCTGGATGACAACGGCCTTTCGCCCAGTAATCCCTTTCTGCATCAAGAGCAGAACAGGGCGAGCATTCTGGATATCGCCAACCAAGTCATCGATAACATCACTGCCATCAAAAACTCACGTAACGTTATGTTATAGTCTAGCCAGTATGAGTTGGCTTGGCAGTGGGATTCAAGGCGCGTTGCGTAATATGGATTCACAATTGCGGACTGTTGTCCCTGCTTCGTGTACTTCTATTCAGCAGAAGTACGCGCAAACTACGCAGTACAACTTGAGTCCCACTGCCAACTTTCTCTGGCCAGACTATAGACGTAACGTAGCTTTGTATGTACATATGTAGGGTGCTGTGGAGTAAACTCGACCATGGGATAAACGCGCCCACCTACGCTCCTTTGAACTTGCTGTTTCAAGCAAATGATGAACCAAGGTGTAGCTCATTTGAAAGAGGAGAGTTCAAGAATCGATTGGTAGAACATTTGTCTCAATCGGTCCTCCATTGGTTGCTGAGATATGCAGCACTGAAAGTTTAGTGACCGGCTTTACCCCAACGTACCCTAATTTTGCATGAACTGTAACAGTGTAACAGGTCGAAAACCGGCTAGCTGTCACGATCAAACAAGGAAAAATTGTGGCCTGTGGCGTCTTTACCACCAAAATCTAGCCAACTTTCTATCGCAGTTTAATGCGAGGCGCCCTGTGACCAAAAATTTCTGCTTTTGTCCCATTGCTATTACAGAATGATTGAATTATTTGCTTTGATGGAAGATTATGCTTTCGCTTCAGATATCTACAACATCACGAATGAGAAAGGGAAAGTGGCTCAGTTGATTCTGTACAAGAGCTGCTTCAAACTCGGAGAGGATGTACTGGGCCGTTTCGACTTTGAAGACGCCAACGTGCAATGCGTTCAGGTACGTATGCAGTAGGATCACTTTTTACCGTGTGTGCACGTGCAGTGTAGTTAATAGGGTAAACCCGGCCATGGGGCAAACCTGCTTGTGAACTTGCTGTTTCAACAAATGATGAAGCAAATAGCTCGTTTGAAAGAGGAGAATTCAGGGAATCGATTGATGTAAGATTTGTCTCAAATAGGTGGCCGGATTTTCCCGTGGTCTGGTTTACCCCATGGTAGGGTCTTGCGGTAAATCCGGCCATGGGGGAAATCCGCCCGCCTATGGCGCTTTTACCCCCGTTCAGAACATGGTTCTCGAAAATGTATCTCGGGAAACTTCTGCCACTGTTTCTTCGTTCCTGCCATAATTTGACAACCTAGGCCTGATGGGGGTAAAAGCGCCATAGGTGGGCGGATTTCCCCCATGGCCGGATTTACCCCATGGTACCCTACATGTGTGTGCGTGCGTGTTTAGTGTTGCGTTAGTCTACAGACGGAGGAGGAGGTGGCGGAGGAATATCGAGTTCGCCCGGACGCCAAGTCTACGGTCACTTCGCATCTGAAGCAGCACGCGGTCACCCTCTTTCACAAGCATTCGCAACTGAAACTACAGATTCCTCTCACTGTTACGCCTACCTTTTTCACGGACATCGGTACGTCTACGTTGCATACGTACGTCTATTCACTACTTGCGCTGTTACGCGACGAGGAACGTGGCGGGATGTCTGCCCGTCGAAAGGAATTTCAGAAAAACTGCCATAAATTCCGTGTCTGCCCGTCGAACGGAATTATTCCAGAAAAATTTCATAACGTTGAATCGCAAGAATGCGGATTTCTGTCCATGGTTTCTGTACACCTATTCTACAGAATTACATGCAAACTACGCAAGACGACTTGAGTTCCATAGCGAACTCTAAAATGCATTCTGTCGTTTGCTTTTGCAGCTCATTTGAAGTGGCGGCTGCATTTTGAGTTTGTGACGAGCAAGACGACACTGGAGAAGAGGAAGACGGAATGCTGGGAGGCGCCGGAACACATGGATATCGAGACCATGGTCTGGGATCTCCCCATCAAAGTCTACCCGATCAATCCGCTTAACGCTTGTCTCGGCTCCTTCGAGATTGACAAGCGTGCAACTGTCACCGTATAGGTATATTAGGCAGAACCTTGTGATTTGCACCTTTTCAGTTCGGTTCATCATTTTGCTGAAACAGCAAGTTCACAGGAGCTTGGGGTCGGGTTTGCCCCATAGAGCCAAAAAGCAAAAAGACCCAATTTTCTAGAAAAAAATGGATTACGGTAACGCGTTAAAAAGGTGAAAACAAAAATTTAGAATTGGTGAAAATAGCAAGGGTTGGCCCTTGACCCATTGTTGTACATAATGAACGTAGTTGTATCGGTTCGGTACCTTTCGTAATGCAATTTTTTTGTAGATTTGCAATTTTTATGTTTTTTGCCCTTACGGCCTCGCCGTAAGGGCTACCACGTTGAGTTGCCTTAATCATACGGGTATAGGGACCCTACGTAGTATGCTGTAGGATAGGGTTACGTACTGTGTAGGTATAGGACAAATTTCAAATTTTCAATTTGGCGATCCTACGTATGTGGCGGCGATACGCCCCATGATGAAGTTTCGTTGACGTTTTAGAGAACCTAAAGTTTCGTTGACGTTTAGAAGTTTTAGGTGTTCTTGAAAATTAGGGAAAAATTTGGGCGGCCCCGGGTTCGAATCTCACACCGGCTCCCCGTAGGAGTAGAAGACGAAAGCTCTATCGCCTACACCATCGCGACGAACTGGGCAAAAGACGAAAACACAGGATAAGTAGTTGAGCTCAGAGGGACTAATTTGCATGCAAGGCGAAGAGAAAAAACATGTGGTCTGGGGAGTAATTTGCATAGGAAATGTCGACAGTAGAGCCAAAAATAATTTACATGAAAAGAACAGTGTATTAAAGAGTGGAATTTGCATACGAAAAATAAAAATGCGACGAAAATTGAGACACGTCACAGACTAGAGTTATTTTGTGCTTTTGCTCTGTTGCTGAGCGGCGGTGCTATTGCATTGAAGAATCACAGGGGAAAAATTGTGCATAGTCAGTGAGAAAGGGAATGATTTTCTTCTGAAAGGATCGTATCTTCAACAGCAATTCAAAAGGAGAACTCTCTTTTGGAAGGCGTGCGTGTTCAAGAGCGATTCAATAAAAGAATGCCTGGAATGCTGTGGAAGAAGAACATCTCAACTCAAATGGCAGGAGAGAAAAAGCAGGTAATTTTGAAAAGAAGTTCTGCAGCAGATACAGTACTGATAGCTGTACAATAGATTCATTTCTTTCTGGACCCACGGGCCCGATCTATTACTGTAAACGGGGAAATTTTCGGACAGAGGAAATTTTCGGAAAATTCGAACAAAAAATTCTGTCCGAAAATTTTACTGTACGAATTTTTTGTATGTACAGTATATTTCCATGTGCAGTACGTATTGCTAAAAATCTTAAGAGTCAACGAAACTGAAAAAACGCGCACAAAAGCAACAAAACCTTCAGTTGCAGAGCAGTTCACAGGCTCATGTTTAGATTGCTAGCGTGAAGTGTTCATGTCAACGAAACTGTGAATATGTGACCAATATGGTGCTGTGTCCCCTGATACCATACTTCACTTCCGATTTTGCCCACCGTTTTTCTCTGCTTACAAACCTGCTTTACCCATCCGCATCTGCCTGGGGGACCCAAAGGTTTTTCACTGCTGCATGCTGAAACCCTACTTGACCCACGGGCCCGATCTATTACTGTAAATAATGATGAAATTTTTGGACGGTGGAAATTTTCGGATAAAAAATTCTGTCCGAAAATTTTAACGTCCGAATTTTACCGTCTTTCATACATACGTAGTCTACAGTACATTCATACGTAATACAGTAAATGTCGCTGTGCGTGCATGCACATTGAGGTCAGACATGTGTCCGAAAATTTCCCCATCCGAAAATACAACTTCAATCAACTCTCCATTCCATACCGCACGCATCCTCTTTCTTCTACTACCATTTATCAGCCCTTACATACTGCTACTTGTAAGGGCTTCACTCCTGTTTGGCCCTCAGGACAAACGGCTGGTAATCATTAATATCTGCCGCTCAGACAGCATCTCTACTTCCAAAAGACAGCACACCAGCCTCTACTACTGCTAATTGTAAGGGCTTCACTCCTGTTTGGCCCTCAGGACAAACGGCTGCTAATCATTAATATCAGCCCTTCAGACTCCTCCACTCACACCTAGAATGGTTGACTTTTTATAAGCTGCTTGTTTATTTAGTCATCCGTGCCATTTCATTGATACGTATTGGTGTTTGTTATTATGTTTGTCTTTGAGTGCATGCATACTGTATGTATGGACTGTGGACGCCCTTATTGTGTGGGCATTTGTCTTTGTATTGTGAACAAAGAGACAAAGAGGGGCCTTTGTTCATTTGATGATAAGAAAAACGCAATTGCCGATTTTGATCTATACCCATTATGCTGTATACAGTAAACCTCTTCGCAAACATCCAGCGGTTTCACCATGACACGACATACACCAGACATATGAGAAATGACTTTGTAATTAAACCTTAGAGCTTCTTTTGCGTGTTGGTCACCAACGAACGACTGCAATAATTATTGCTTGACGAACGCCGTTTATAGCAGAACATGCGCTTGTGATGCGAACAATCAATTTGCACAAATTTTGTAATACATTTCTTCATGCAATAATAAGTCTCTGTATTGTGGAATAAAGATTGACCTTTGTTCATTTGATGATGAAAAAGCGCAATTGCCGATTTTGATCTATGCCCATTGGGCCATTATGCTACTTGCATGCAGTAAACCTTCTCTTCGCAAACAACCATCGGGTTTCACCATGACATGCACCAGACATGTGAGAAATGAATGACTTTTCAATGGTGCTCGCTCTAGATGTTGCAGTGATTTCACCATGAAAATGCTCAGAATACTTCGATGAGAAATCGTCGATATGATTGTATTTTCGCTCGAACATAAAAAGTGCCTATTTGACTACAATATACAAGTGTTGGCGTTCACGAATACAACACTGTGTTTTTTTTGCAAAAATAAAGTATAGTGCTTTGTTCAAGATGGTGCATGCAAGAATCCATGCGTTGTTGATCGTTCTGTTATCAACTGCGGCAGTGTTGGTAAATCAGTTGTCAAGCCTTAGCCGATATCGTTTACCATATTTACCGGTGCATACGCATAGCCTCGGAGGTGTGTAAAAATTGAGAGGTTTTTTTATGGGGCTATGCATGGGACATGTTTTGTGTTTTGCCAATGGGGCTATTCATGAGGGTATGCATAGGGACTATGCACCGGTAAATACGATATTTCCTCAGAGCGGCGGCGCGCAACGTTATAAGTATCTTTCATATTCATGCCGCAAAAAAATTGAAAATAACAATTTGTCGTAATCTGTGCGCGGCGCCTTTCAAGGGGCACCGACGCGGCCGCGTGAAAGAAAAGGCCGCGCACCGACGCGGCCGCGTGAAAGAAAAGGCCGCGCACCGACGCGGCCGCGTGAAAGAAAAGGCCGCGCACCGACGCGGCCGCGTGAAAGAAAAGGCCGCGCACCGACGCGGCCACATGAAAGAAAAGGCCGCGCACCGACGCGGCCGCGTGAAAGAAAAGGCCGCGCACCGACGCGGCCGCGTGAAAGAAAAGGCCGCGCACCGACGCGGCCACATGAAAGAAAAGGCCGCGCACCGACGCGGCCGCGTGAAAGAAAAGGCCGCGCACCGACGCGGCCGCGTGAAAGAAAAGGCCGCGCACCGACGCGGCCACATGAAAGAAAAGGCCGCGCACCGACGCGGCCGCGTGAAAGAAAAGGCCGCGCACCGACGCGGCCACGTGAAAGAAAAGGCCGCGCCGCCGCTCAGGAAACAGACTATATCCGTTTACTACTAGTAATTTTGGTTTTAACCCCCTCCATAATTTCAGCTGGCCACCTGGCCGCAGGCAAACACCCATTGCGACCACGGCCATACCCACTGTTTTCGGCCTTAACCACCCCGCGGCCCTGGCCGAAGGGGTTGTTGAGGACCAGGTAGCCACCCGAGATTATGAAGGGGGTTTAAACTTTAGCCGCCCTTCTAATAACACTAATTTGAACATGCCGTGCTGCAGTTTATGCATCCAGACGTCAGCGTTGCTGCCCCGTGTATCGATTGCCCTGGACCTTGCTGCCCCGAGGTGATTCCTGGGACCGCTACGATAAGATTAAGGTGCTGTATGCACAGGAATGGACTGTGTTGCCCGCTTGGCAACAACACGGACTGGTGCTGCCCGCAAGGTCAATACTGCGGAAGCACCTTTGACAAACCTTGCGTTGTAATTGGGTAATAGTAATACTAGAACCTTAACCTTTAGAGAGCTTCGCTTGCTTGTTGTTCACTAAAGACTCTACGTATTACTCCTGGTAATAACTGTTGCTTGGCGAACGCCGCATATAGCAGAACATGCGCTAGTGGTGCCACCAATCAATTTGCACAAATTTTCTAATACATGCAATAAGGGTGAACGGTGTACGTACGTACATACTGTAGATCACTATGTGTAGTCTGTAGTGTGCATTACATACGTACCTACTACCAAACCTATTAGTGCATCGCGCTGCGGGATATGACTGTATATCATTCTTACTCTGCTTGTATGGAAGCTCAGTCAGAGAGAGCTAGTTTTACTCTAGAAGTCTGTGACTCATATCCACGTTCACGGCATGAATTTCGTCATCACATTTTCCATGCTTTGTACGTTACGTATGCATACATATAAAGTACATACATACATATACAATACGTACGTACCTTTGTGGCATAGCAACCATTTCATTCTATTTTGTTTGCCCAGTTGTCAATCAGTTTGTTCGTGCGTAGCGTAGTATCCTTGCTCATTTCTTGCTGAAAATAAAAATATTGCAAAGTCATCGCGTAAAAAAACCATCACAATCACTGGTCCAGAGAAAGTGATACGATAAATTGCAACGCAACAACTACAGGTGTCCAAGTCAAGATGAGTGACAAAGCCGTTTCTGAGGCTACTGCCGACTTTGGTTTGGCGCTGCTTCGTCAAGTGTCCAAGCCTGAAGCTAACAGCTTTCTGTCGCCGCTGTCCATCTCTCTGGCACTCGGCATGACATTCGCTGGAGCTGATGGAAACACTGCCAAACAGATGAGAGACGTTCTCTTCAAAGGTACCATACATGACACTCATTTATTCTTGGGGAAGTATTGTCTGGCTGACCTAAGTTGGCAGTGTACATAATGTCAGTAGGCAACCCCGCGTGTGACGCTTAGTAGTTCTTGGTCCTCTCTTGGCCACTTCTTTGTCAGAGGCATTCACAATCGACGTAAATATATATTTTACCATTCGTATCATCATTTCAGATTATTCAGTTTTCAAATTCGTATTCAGAGTCAGACAAAAAATCAAACATCTCATCATTGTCAATAATTAACTTGTCTACCACAATGTCCTGCAATTTGTCAATTTTTGTATAGTACTCTTCAACCAAGCTGAAAACCTTCCCCACACAAGAAGCGTAGAACTTCGAGCTCATGCTGTCCAAGATTTCCTTTGCCTTCTTTATGATAAAAGCCGGTTTCTCCTCAGTGTTCTCTTTCGCCACCATGCGCTATGCGCTATAAACGAAAACATAATATATACGTAAACTTGTGAAGGCGGTTTATGTGTATTGTAGGGATAGCAGATGACTCCAAGATTCACTCAGCTTTCAAACAGGTGATGTCATCTCTGAATGCTCCCAGCGATGCCTATCAGCTCAGCGTTGCCAACCGTCTCTACGCCCAGAAAAATTATCAGTTGCTTCAGCAATTCACCGACTTGGTCAAGTTGCACTATGACTCTGTGATGCAGAATGTAAGGAATACATTGCGAACCATCCATCTTTGCCACCCTACGGCTACTGTTAGTGTTCATACATCGCTAGCGGGTTGCCATACGGTTGACTTTAGGTTGACTTTGTCAATGAGGCTGAGTCAACGAGAGCTGAAATCAATGGCTGGGTGGAACAAATGACCAATAAGAAAATACGCGATCTCATTGGGCCAGGGGTCTTGACGGCTTTGACCCGTCTGGTCCTGGTGAACGCCATCTATTTCAAGGGAGACTGGGCAAACAAGTTTAAAGAGAGTGCCACCACCAAGAAAACTTTCTACGCAGCCCCGAAGAAGGAAACGAAGGTGCTGTTCAAGCATGTCGCACTTTTTTGATGAGGTGTGTTCCAAAAGTGCATATTGTACACTGTACACTACTATAGGTGGACATGATGAGGCAGAAACAAGATGGCCTTCTTTATGGGGAGAATGATGAGGTGCAAGTGCTGGGGTTACCCTACAAGGCTGACCACTTGGTCATGTTTGTGTTTCTGCCAAAGGAACGCTATGGGCTGGCTGCCTTTGAGAAGAAGCTGACTGGTCAGATGCTGCTGAAGCTCATTCAAAACACGAGCAAAGAGGAAGTGATAGTAAGCGCCAATCCACCTGATCCTACCATATGTGCGCATGCGAATTTCGAGCATATACAGTACCCCTAACTTGGTGGTGCGTATTAAGTACATGTGGTGCCTATGTACTGTAATAATTTACTGAAACTTTGTGACCAGGTGGAGCTGCCGAAGTTCAAGATGGAGCACAGTTTCCAGTTGAAGGATGCGTTGACACAGCTGGGAATGGGTGACATGTTCGAAGAATCGAAGGCGGATTTCAGCAAAATCACTGGCGGCAAGGATCTCTTCGTCTCCCACGTTATTCATAAGGCGTTCATTGAGGTGAGCTACTTACCACCTATGAAACCAGCTAGCTATGTACTATAATCGCGTGTGTCGTGTCTGGCGTGCATAATTTTAAACCAGAGCGGCTGGAACATTCGTCGGCTTCTGCTGTTAGATTGAATGAGAATGGTAGGCCTACCATACCGTATTTACCGGTGCATAGCCCCATGGGGGTATGCAAAAATTGAGAGGTCCCATATGGGGGTATGCATAGGGGGGGTTATGCATTGGGGGGGGTTATGCATGGGGCATTTTTTATGTTTTTGAGAGGTGCGCAGAGGCATATTTTTTAGGTCAAAAGCACGTGTTTTAGGGCATAATTGAGGTCAAAACACGGTTATTCTAGTACAATACACCCCCAAGCAGGCTTATAGGCATCTTAGCTTGGTGTGGGAGTGGCTATGGGTACTATATGACCAGCTTACATAGGTAGGTTCAGGTACTGTACTGTACATATGGGGGAATGCATGAGGGGGGGGGGGGGGGGGGGGGTTATGCATTGGACATTTTTTTATGTTTTGCCAATATGGGGGTATGCATTGGGGGGTTATGCATTGGGGGGTTATCTACCGGTAAATACGGTATATTGTGAAGTGAGGCAGCGGCTCTCACTACAGTATTCCTAACCGGAACCACAGAGTGCATGTTTGCTAATTATACCGAAGATTGTGAGAATCTAATAACCGAAGACAATCGTGGATTTTGCAAACCTCTTTGCTAAAGGTGAATATGAGCAGCTTTCATATTGCTTACTTATTCATAGGAGAAAGAGTGCTGGACTGTAGTTTGTGCAGGACGCTTGCTATATACCGAACTCAAACATTAAAGGGGGTTGCGCTAAGTTGCGATATTTTTGTGTTTCTTGAGCCCGACTTTTTGTGGGTATTTCAAATTGAACAAATTGGCTGCCAATTGTAAACTCCGATCTTCATGCGTGATGAGCTTTACGCGTGCATAGCATAGCATGATGGTTCGGATCATGCGCGCAAGGGGTGGCAGACTGGCAGCGCTGCTCCTTTTCGCGTTTGTGCAGGTGAACGAGGAAGGAACAGAGGCAGCAGCGGCGACCGCTGTCACCATGATGGTGATGTGCATGCCACAGGAATTCAGATTCCAGGCAGATCATCCATTCCTCTTCTCCATCGTTGACCAGCGTTCCTCCTCCCTTCTCTTCATTGGACACTTCACTGGCTGATACATAATCCTAGCTAATTATCTGATACCAGTTTGAAATGCACATGACAATATATGACAACGAGAAGCATGTACAGATATTTACAGAAGAATAAGTTGGGTTACGTACGTATGCTATCGTAATCGTACCTAAATTTACGTATATGTAGCTATTGCTTTCTTCGACTTTTACTGGGTGCAGTATTACATAATAGAACATTGTTTTGATTGCTAGCCGCAACCGTAAAAATTTTGCCACTAAGAAAGCAGCGAAACAACACTGTACTGTACAGTTCAGTAACCTCGTCAGTGGGCTAACTATTTCGGTGGAGGACGACGTACGGCACCTACATAGTCAAGACCGGAGAGGGTTTAAAGCTGAACTTTTCAGGTAAATGAAGAAGGTATGTAGTGAAGCAGCCGCTGCTACAGCTGTGGTTATGAGGATGAAATGTGCATCCAGGCCTACCCGCCAACTTCCGTCATTCGTTGCTGATCACCCGTTTCTTTTCGCCATCACTGATCAACGTTCCACGAGCTTTCTGTTTCTTGGAAGATATTTGACTGATCATTGAGAAGCTACTGTTTTTGTTGTACACGCACCCGGATTATAGTTGTGCATGCATGCAAGTAGAATATAAATATCAGTCACTTATCCCGGTTTTGTCAAGGGGAATGTTTTGTTGTTGAAGAAAAATAAGCAGGGGTTTTTGATCATTGGCCCGCGTGACTGACTATGGACTAGTTGCGTTATGACGACGACTCCGCGGTATTTATTTAGTGAAAGTTTAGATCGGTGTCAGGGGTTGTCGACGTCATTTACCGCGGGGTCGCTATCGACCAACCCAATCGCGACAACGCAACTGGTCAATATTATAGCAAATTTATTCTTATATGCAGGTGAATGAGGAGGGAACAGAGGCAGCAGCTGCCACAGCGGTCGCCATGAATCTGTACTGTGCAATGGAAATGAAACCAGAAATTCGGTTCCAAGCTGATCATCCATTTCTCTTCTCCATCATCGACCAGCGTTCCTCTTCCCTCCTCTTCGTTGGACACTTTATCGGCTGAGAATGCATATATAGACCTGACTGAATGATAAAGATAACAACTATATTTTTTCTAACTACAGCGTGTCTCACCTAACGATCCAGCCTTGTGCCGTAAACCGCCTGTATTCTCAAATCCTTTGTGCTCTGGACTGTGATGATGTTCAGCCATTGTTGTGTTACCATATTTCCTTGTTGGATGAGCTGTTTGACCATGCTGAGCAGAACATTCTTCTCTCAAACAAAACCATGCTGCGGAAAATGATAAAGACAGGGTTTAAAATTTGCAAAACTGTAATTACGTTCGCTGTGAGCCTATCTGGCTCAAATTTTTCCACAACAAATGGTACATTCTTGGGTTTCTGGGAACAAAATTTCAGCTTGATATCTATTGTAATACGGAAGTTATTAGGCTGAATCGTTAGGGAAGTAGGACGTGAGACACGCTGCATTATACAGGGTGTTTTATTTCTTCTGGTGGATTTTGATTGCCAATTTTACCAGGTTACCCTGCACCGATTTCGCTCAAATTTTGCTCACATATTTCCGAGCGTTTACCATTTACATACTTGCTAAAAATTTCGAGTTAGAATGCTGCACTGGCAGTGAGAAACACAGCACAGACCACGAAATCACAATTTTCACCATAATTTTTTAATACTCTACAATTCTTCCTTCAAAATTTCGGAAAACATGACAAGTGGCACTTCTGCAATTTTTCCAAATGGTAAACGGCTTTAGATTGTCCTTTTAGACCTTTTTTCTTCTCTGCACCCCCAAAAAGATTTCGGGAGTCATCAAATCTGATGATAATGGCTCATCAGCTGATGATGCAGCACTGATCAGGCATGAGCAGCACTGATGAGAAATAAGACAATCTCCAATCAATGCCCCAATACTGTCAATGGTTTTTGACTGTTTAGGGCTTAGGTTCCATCTTACTGAAACTATTTTGCTTTTAGGCAAGAGCCGTTGTGCTCCAAAAAGAGTCTTTCAATAATTTAGCAGGAAAAAGTGGGTAGAAAAAGCTAGAAATTGCAATTTTGAAAGGAAGGGGATAATTCTCACTACCAGTGCGGCATTCTAACTCAAAATTTTTACCAAGTAAATGGTAAACGCTCGAGAATACGTGGGCAAAATTTGAGCGAAATCGGTGCAGGGTAACCTGGTGAAATTGGCAATCAAAATTCACCAGGAGAAATAAAACACCCTGTACAAGTGTCTGCTTTATTTGTCACTTGGTGCAGTGCAGTGCTTGCTTTGCATTTGCAAGTACTACATTACATACATAGTAGTACATGGTACGTGCGCACTGTGCGTTTCGTTTTGATATGAGATTTAGGGACCTTTGGTTACGTAGCGACAGAAGGCTTACCAAGCTACATTTAAAAAAATTATGCAAATGTCGAATAGCATTGGCAAGAGGGCATCAAACCAGAAAGGTTTTTTTCCCGTCACAAGATTTTATTTCAACTGAGGTCAATAATATCGTGACGGTATGCGCGCTGTTCACACAAAATCCACTTCGTACTCTGATATTGGAACTTTCACCATTTCGTACTTTTCCAGGTTGGTATAGTATCCAGTTCGTACTTTACTCATTACGTACACAAAAAATAATCTTTTGGCCCGCGTTTCGCAACAGTCTATGCATGCGCGCCGTACTTTGCACACAGCGCATATTATGTAGACACCCTTCGGTTTTTTCAAACTGTCTACTCTACACCGACCCAGGATGTACGACTTCAGTGGGAGCTTGAAGGATAACACTAGCTGAGATATTACGCATAGGCCTATTCATGCACAGGAGCAAAGATGGACGAATAAGCTTTGCAGCCGATACTGTACCGGTGGGTCAGCTGTTTGTATGCAAGTGTAAGAAATATGTCGCTCTCAATCGTCGCCTTGATGATTTGACCGACGCATTCACCAATGGAGGGAACGCGAGGGCGTTCATCCGAGGCATCGCCGACAATCTAGCACATCCATCATTTCGCACATAACTGTACTAAAAATTTGTGTACCTAATGAAAAATGTACGTACTAGAAAAAGTACGAAAAAGTGGTGCCTTGAGTACCAATTAGGGTTGTACCAACAGCAAATTGTACGTATTGGGTACTGTACTACCAGCTGGTAATTGTACCAACTTGGAAAAGTACGAAACGCATGAGTACTAAATGGCAAAGTACGAACAGGCGAAAGTATGAACAGCGTGTAAACCCTCGTGACCTTTCACAGTCACACCACCAACAGACATCCAATATGGAATAAAAACAAGCAAACAAACAAGCAAGCATTATTTTTATAAATGTAGCTAAGTCTTCTGTCTCTACTCTACAGTAGCCAAAGGTCGCGACAGAGACATCAGCGGAAAAAAATAATTGTATTTTGCTTGAACATCTAAAGAAAAGTGCCCATACTTTGACTAGACCCGAGCGAATACAACGGCGTGTTGCTGCATAAAAAATAGCGCATTGGTCAAGATGGTGCGCGGAGGAATACACGCGTTTCTGATCGTTCTGATATCAACTGCGGCAGTGTTGGTAAAGGTTGACTACTAAAGTACAAATTATAATTCTGGGACCCATGTATTATTTATCTCGAGAACTACGCGACGTAGAGCAAAGCGGTCAAAACTTCCACGGATAACTTTAGCTCGCCTCTCCAATAAAAAAAGCCGTTTGATTCTATCTGCTCTCAGTGTCGAGATCTCGCCGATTTCCTTCAGCACTGAAATCGTGTCACCATTTGGCAGACGCTAAACCACGCAAACCACGACACCCCACGACCCTGTACGCCCGATGCCCATTTTTATCGTTTTCATCACGTATGCATATTTCTACCACTTTTGATTTTTCGGGCGTTTGCGAGGTTTAGAATTGCCCAATGGTCCACGCCCAATTTGCCGATTTTAGTAGTGAAGGAATTTGGCGATATCTCGCCACTGAGAGCAGATAGAATCAAACGGTTTTTTTATTGGAGAGGCGAGCTAAAGTTATCCGTGGAAGTTTTGACCGCTTTGCTCTACGTCGCGTAGTTCTCGAGATAAATAATGCATGGGTCCCAGAATTATAATTTGTACTTTAATTTTGGTTAACCCCTCCA